>MU151065.1:0-245398 GCA_015584085.1 Macrolepiota fuliginosa MF-IS2 | reverse complement strand
GGACTGGGACTGTGGGGACTGGAGGCAGGAAGTGGAACGGCGACGGCCGAGGGGAGGCTGTGGCTTGAGGCAGGAGGAGTGATGGCGGGGAGGGGAGGGGGAGGGGAGGGTCAGAGGGCATGGGTGGATAAAAGAGACAAATAATAAGCGACGGACGACTGACAAGGCCCATCGGCTGTAACATCAAAACACTCACAGTCAGCACGTATGACTAATCCCGACTGTAACATCGGCCCACTTTCATAAGCTTCTTCTCACAACCATCACAAATCCTTCTCCTTGCTCCCCCCTTGCTACGAGCCAGTCCGCATTTGCCATCGTTGGCTGTCTCAGTGCTCATCCACCGCGCGGCTAGTCTCTTCCGAGGCCGTGCATCGTGAGCCAAGTCCAAATCCAGACATCACACAGCGCTATAAATATCCGCAGCTCTTGACCGGTTGACTCATACTCCATCACTGAGCAGGGTACTTCCTCTACCTCAGGTCTGCGGAACCACTACACTATTGAATCGCATACAGAAGCTTGTTGCATATATGGCATATCAACAGCGATGAGAATGGAATTGTAGCATATCATCCGCGATCGGCCCGTCCCTCCCCCTTTTAGTGTGCCCTCCTGCTCTCCTGGATAACATTGCCAAGCTCTTCCAGCTTGCGTTTTGAGCGGAGAAGGGTACCAAGCTGCAAGCCAATTGTCATTACCAATCTTATCACTCAGCGAATAGATCCAAATACACACCCTCTTCTTGGTCAACTTTCGTGCCTTCTTATCCTAGAGAGTCACCAAAAAATATTAGCACCCGTACAACAGAATTCCGTTCCCACACGATAATCACCTTTGAGTTCCTCAACAATTCCAGTACCCGACGCTCGTATGCAGAGAATCCAGCAACCTCCCGGATCACTGACCGCACAAACTTGGTCTTGGTTGACTGCGCACCCTTGCGATGGCTGGGGCGGGCGACTTTGTCGATAGGCGTCGTGGGGTGACCTGTGTTAAGACCGTAACGGAGATCTGAAACGAGTTCACATTGCACAAGTTGCGAGCGAGTTTCACCGAATGATGTCGCCACCAAAGAGCAAAGCAGGATAAAACAGACCGTCAGCACTTCTGCATACATTCACTTCGACAAACTACTCACTGCTGCGAACCATTTTCTTGAGGTCTTGAGGGGTCGTTGGGTGCGTCGAGTATAGGGCCTTTGGTAAATCACTAGTAATCACGTGTAACCCCAATTGGTGGCTTTGGTCCTTTACAGTTGCTTAGGAATCCTCCCACGATTTCCAAGTTTGATTATCTTGTCTATCTTATCTTATCTGTCCCTGAAATGCAGCAGAGAAAGAGGATATATACTGGCACGTAACAGTTGCAAAAACATCAAGAAAGAGAGAGACAAAAATGTATGTGCTATGGAATATTAATGAGTTGCCCCAGCCCATAACTCTGGCCTCGGTACCCACTGCCGGATAACCCGCAACCTGCTTCCGTCATTATTGGAGTATACAGGCGACGCGGTATACTGAGCCGGAGAAATAGGACTCTTTTCCTGGGGTGTGTATGGTAAACCATAAGAAGTTGGCGATGTCCGCGCCGAGCTTGCGGTTGACGAAGGCGGCATCAAAGCATGTTGTTGTCCCTGACCTCGAGTAGTGACTGCTTCTTCTTCTTCCTCTTCCTCATCGTCGTCATCATCCCCATCCATCGCCTCCTAAACGGAGTATTAGCACCTTGACATATATCACTAAAGCCCCACATAAAACCTACTGGATCAAAATCCTCCATTGGCCTATCGACGTCGTCCTCCAAGTCATCATCGTAACCATCGTCCTCGTCATCAATCCACCTCCCTCTCCAGTCAACTGCATCCAGGTCCTCAGGATCCTCAGGTCTCAACCTCAACCACTGCATTCTTGGCCCACTCTTGGCCCTCTCGCTTACTTTAAACCCGTAGATTCGCGGGACATATACATAGCCTGCCGCGCGCTTCTGGCCCCCATTCGGATTCGGGTTGACAAACGGGGAGGTCCGTTGATTGCTTCCCTGCGAACTACGTGGAGAAGGCTGTGATTCCCCTGCTTGTGGAGGTCGCCAGAAGGGTGCGGGTGCCAATTCGCGATAAGTTTGGAAGAACAGGTGAGGGAATGTTGTTCCGAAGAATGCACCTATTTTCAGGGTGTCGTCAGAATCCTGGATGCCGCTTGATTAGCGTGGCGTGGATGCGTGGACGCCACGAGGTGGGGAAAGAGTGGTAACGTACCATCTACCCCTTGGAAGCGACTGCTAGGGGGTACATAAAGATCATTACAATTTGGGCAGAACAACTTGACAGTGTCAAGCCCTGGAATATCCGAGCGGCCACAGGGCACGACGCTAGTACCCATGCAATACACTCGTGGGCAGATTCCAAAAACACCACCATCGTATTTCTCGAGCTATAGCAGATTATGAGCACCCACAGCATTGCCGTGACATCGAGTCAGCTTACCATCGCTTGGAGACCAGCCCGAGTAAGAATGAAGCGTTGGTGTACAAGTCCATAGAGCATTTCAGCAGATGACTCTACGATAGAGACATCCGGGATCTTGGAGTTATCCTCATCTGAGAGAGCCGTGGGGGGGTCATTACACGCGCAAGGCCATGCGAAGACAAGATGAGGACAAAGAACCCACACCTGGTTCGACATCTAGCACCATCTCCATTGCCTCCTTCCAAAAGGGTACCATATTGTTGAGACCAGTCAGATTAAAGTCATCCTCGATGAATTCTTCGGTAACTTCGCAAAAGTACTCGTGGCCAGGTAGAGAACAGAACCAGCTGATCCATGTCAGCGTCGAGGTGGGGGTGGAGGAGGCTGGAGAACCACTCATCGTCAGTCTGAGCCCTCAACAAGCGGACGAGATGAGTGAAAAAGAGCAAGGGATGCAACGAGGCAGAAGACCAAGGGCGGTAGATTGAGTAAAGGGAGATTGACGTACTGTAGCCATCTTCCTGCTCTTCGGGTTCCTCCATGATCTCATCGCCCTCGCCGGGTGCACTGACCTGTTCGTCGTCGTCGTCCATCGCCTGCTGCGACATTTCCGATGGCAGATGTTTCCGCGAGGCCATCAGGACAAGCTACCGGGCTGCCGTTGACTAGGTTGTCGATGGAGGTGTTAAGTTACACCATAAAACATATTTGTCGGCTTTCTAAACTCCGATCGATTTAACCTCGTGTACCAAGCTCATCTATTCTCCTATCTCTATAACTCTTAAGGTACATCTTCTAGTGTACATATCCGCACGTTATATACTTTTCCGCATGTCCTGCCCATATTGACGGTCCAATAATCACTAACAGTAACAGCTGCCCACCGCCCCAACTGATGATCCCATACCTAACAGACTTCCACCACTTTAGCTCCCGCAGTTCAACCGCGAACGTGCTGATCGTGGTCAAACATCCACAGTAGCCATCTCCTAACCCCTGCAGAATGGCGCAAGCATATGGCGAAACAGGGCCTGACAAGCTCTGCAAGACAACAAATATCCCTAATAGCGCCGTCCCGAATAAATTTGCCATCAGGGTGCCCAACGGCAGTGCTTTAATACGTCGATTCAAATATACGGAAATGAGATACCGGGTTAGTGCTCCTGGGTATGCGAATAGGAGCGCCGCGGTCGCATGGTGCCGGAATCGATGAGACATGTTAAAATAGGCGGGGAGGAGAGCTGCATACATGCAGACTGCGATTCCGTTCCACGCGTACCGAACCGGTTTGCTTGGGGATTTCAATGTTGGTAGATGTGGTGCAAGCACATCCGCAATGTTGTAACCAAATGCAACAGAAGCCAGTGAAAGGGACAGTGTGAAGATGGATTTTCCTAGCCCATCAATGAACTACAAATTTTCTTTAAGACGATCATCATTAGCGAATGATTAACGAGGGCACTCACAGTATGCAATCCGCTGCGAGGAGTGCCCGCTGCGTTGATCCAGGAATGGAAGACATCTACCTGCCAGCTCGAGAAGGTAGTTAAGGATCCACAAAAGCCTGGTACGACTCAGTTATGGGTAGCTGCGCACTCCTACGATCATACCTGTGGTTAGGGCCGTATAGAGTGGTCCGTAGCTGAGGCATTTTAATAATAGTCGCTTAGATGTACCCGGACGAACGTACAATTGACCTATGGGCTCCTTCAACCTCAGGCCAAAACCCATGATCAGACACCCAAGACCCTGGACGTAGGCCAGAGGAAAGATGGACTCTCCATTGTAACTAACCAGCGCCAACAGCCCCAGCCGCGCCAGAGTTCCAAGGATAGACGCAGGTATAAGAAGCACCAAGACTGGAAACGAGAGTGGTGCATAAATTTTATACTGAGGTTTTATGTCTTCATCCTCAGTTGGCGGCTGATCTATGCGCTCAGCGGCCTCGGTGGTGCGCAAGTCTTCAATGTCATGGAGTTCGTGTTCAAGTTGGCGCACGTCGACTTGTATTTCCGGAGCAGGACGAGCTATACTTGGGTTAGGAGATTTGGACATTCGGGTGCATTAAAGGGCTGAGCAGAGAATGATTCACCGTGCGAGTTTCCAACACGTTGTTAGTACTATTTATAAAAGTTCTCAGAGGCGCTGCGATGCAAGATTCCAACCTCCAGGTTCTGTTTGCCTTCAATTTCATGTTAACGAAGTTTAAAGCGCTATACGTTGCTACCAGGGCCGACGTGGTGTGTTATGAGTTGGTTCGTAAACACAGGGACTGACTCCGGCGGGAGACGACATGCATAAACTTAACGGCAGAGAAGACGAGAAGATGCCTCGAGCCGGATCCATGGAATTGGTTCAACGTGTTATTGATAGTTACAAAGAAGGACTGTAGTGCCGCACTCTGTCTTGTATGTTTAGCTCTAACATCGATTGTGGCGTAGTCGTGTCCTAAAGTACTGTGCCGAATGTTCCAAATGTTCGACATATCATATCCGTATCATATCATATCAATCTCAGAAGAATGATGTCTACAAAGAATTTCTGTCACCCTGGTTTCGAGTATTTTCGCGAGCCACCATTGCGGGATAGCTATTCAGGCGTTATCCATCATGCGTCCAGGTCTTCTAGACCTAAATCCTTGAACCAGAATCCAATATAACGGGATAAACATTGCAATAGCTGCTCACTAATACCACGGTCCGGCAGGAAGAATGGGCGCAAATGAGCGTCTGTGGGAGATGAAATCATGAGGCAAAGGATGCCAAGACAAAAATATCCACGCGTTTCTATAGGTTCATTCCTTGAGTCTCACTGGAGAAAACAACAATCAATATAATACAAGAGAGCATGTCAGAAAGAAGCGAAGCCCATCTGGTACATGTAGAGAAAATTTACTCTACGAAGCCCACAGGCATTATATCCTTCATCTACATCTTGTAGAGCGGTCTTGGTCCTCGCCATTAAGCTGTGCAAGGTCGAACATTCTACTTGCCAGCCTTGGTTTTTCGATGGACCGCATGTAAGATTGAAGTTCAACCAAGCCTGGGAGGAGACAAGATATCACGCTCTGTTCAGGGCTGGTCTTTTGGGCTGAGTAGCGCCCGGAGCCGTAGTTCGTACGTATTCACGTTTACGATGACGGATCACAAACGCCCAGGAACAGCATGTCTTGGATGAGGAAACGCTACGCAAATGGGGAACAACAACAAACTCTTGGAGGGAAACACCTCGCAATAAATTAAATTTCTTCATGGAAGAAGGCTCAAAGTGCTTAGTTCCAGGCCTCCTATTCGCCCCCGCCACGATTTCATTTCCAGTACACCCTTCTGGTCCTGCATACTACCGATATTCACCCATACTGGTTTAGTCTGTCATTCATTACGCCGCTCGTTACTCTTTTCTGCCTTGTCCCCTCCTATCTCCTTATCTACTTGGAACCTGTCCCCAATTTCATCCCGCATGCATCAATGCCACCATCCTCTGCCATACCAGACTTCTATTATTTCTGGTTCGCCGCGTATGAACCCTTCCTCACAATAACCGGCTTCCTTGGAACTTGTGTGTACGTATCTCTCTATACACTCACTACCAGAGGTTAGACCCACTGACGCCAACGTTTCCTCCAGCGACCCCGTCACCGTAGGACACATCTACCACACAGCCCTTGTCATTTGTTGATTTCCAATCTAGACCCACAACACCCAAGCACCATGGCCAATAGGTACTACGGCACCCTCCGACCTCCCACCCGCAACCATTGTCACCACTATCCAACTCGCCCACGTCTGTGGTCTCGTGGGATTAATGAATTGCTTCGTACTCACCGCTGTCCGTAAACACCTCCACACCAATCTCGCCCTACAAGAAAAGATCGTACGGGCCCTCTTTACCCCTCTCGTTGTCGGCGACGTCTTGCATTTAGCCTTAACATTCTGGGCATTGGGTGACCAGAAATTTGATTTCGCAAACTGGAGTCCCATGTTGTGGACAACGCATCTCCTAGGGCTGACTCTGATGCTTCCTCGAATAGCTTGGCATCTCGGCGTCGGTCGTTACGTTGATGCGCGAGACGGTCCCGCTGGGGCATTCCCGTCACCAAATGGCAGTAATAACGCAGAGCAAATCATCAAGTCGTGATGCCAAACGCCTTTCCCCGAAGATGGCGATGCAATGAAGTACGTGATTTTTTGCCTCTCAGGCCCCTTGCTTTCTGCTTGTGATTTAACTCGAGTTACTTTGATCAGGAGCGATCGGACCGCGGGACCGACGTAGAATTGCTTCTGATCAATATTGCGACTTTCTGTTGTACAGACCGAGCGTACGAGTACAAATACGGAATCTCCTATACGTTGAGAGCATAATGGGTTTGAGCTCTGCTGTAATAATACGTATTGAAATCTAGAATATGGGCTGACAGGAAGACGAGTAGGAAAAAAGAATCGGGGGACACAAGGTATGGATCAGCGCCGCACCGCAGAGATGGTCATCAAAGATACATTTAATAAGGCGTGTTCACGATGTTTGAACGACTGGGAAGGGCGTTACCGGCCAACGAAAACCGCGTCGGCTTCTTCAACTTGTTCTTGTTCAGGGCAAGCACGTTATTATCTAAAGCCACAATCTATCAAACAGAAATAAGCGGGTCCGTCCAATCGAAGGAAAAGTATAAGAATAAACTTACAATCTCTTTGTCATCCCCGAACTTGAAGTTGTCCTGCACGACATGATCTTCGTACTTCTTGATCTCGTATCTGTCAAGGAAGCCTTTCTTGACTTTCGCAAAGTCCCAGGCGATGACGAACTGTCCTGTCGACGTCACAATAGCATTCTCATCTTGTCCCTCGCCTTGGTTGAACCTAAAACAAGGACACGTGTAGAAAGTGAATTAGCCGTGCACAGGGGAACGGGTTTAAAGGACTTGTACAAGGTACACGTACCGTGCAGGGGTGAATGAGATATTATTACCCATATATGCAACATGTTCGGCGCGTAACTGTAACCTCCTAGGCATCGGTTTCGCGTTCGCAGGGAAGCTGCGGTCAAACCCGAGCTGTCCGGCATACCGCCCCTCACCGATGAGCGTATCAATAAGTAGGAGGTACGTCTTGGTCGTTGATACAATGTACCGCCCATCCGCAGTGACATCAATACCGATGATCGGATCTCCGAGGGGCGGCAGCGCTGTCTTTGCATTCTTGCCAATCGAGTCGAAGAGTCGAATGTCGCCCTTTTCGCTGGCGACTGCGAGCTTGCCATCCCGGGTAGTGGTAACGCCAGAGAACTGATTCTTACTGACATATTGCTTGTACTGGCTTTCGACAAGTTTGTCGCCAGAGATACGGGGGTCAATACGGAAGAGGGCATTGGAAGATGTTCCGACGACAGTTTGTTCTCGGGTTGTGGGCGCAAATTTGTTTTCGGGAGCAATGTTGAGCACTGGAATGTCCTCATGGACTTTCCATTCTTCTACCACCTTCCCGCGCTCGATGTCCATGCTATAGAGGGAATTGGGGTCTCCCGGGTTCATCAAGATCATCTTTGTGTCTTGGTCATGAAGCATGACCTGGGAAATGGGGTAAATTGTTGTTGGGATCAGAACGTTTTGAATACTCACATGTCGTGGCTTGAACTCTTTGCCCTTGGGTGTAGCAATCTTACTGATAGTTGCATAGTACTTGACACCAACGTCTGTTGAATGATTAAAAACACCAATATTGTTGCCGCGAACAACATATGATCGATCGCCCTTGTAGCCGACAGTAAGCTGCGAGTTGCGGTCCCCTTTGAGAGCCGATGGAAGACCTTCTTCCTCTTCTTCTTCGAATTCCTCTTCCTCGTCGTCGTCTGATTCTGTAACGTTTTGAGAAATCAACACACTCTGGTGAAGTCGCCAAAAACTTGCCTTTGTCAACCTCAAGTTCGTCCAACACCTCCTCTTCTTCATCATCCTCTGTAACATCCGCCATCTCAACATCCTCAGTCGAACTCATCACATATCGCTGTTCATCCTCCTTGATCTTATTCCAAGGGACCTGATGCAAAGTCTCCCATAAACACTGAACAAAAAGTCCGGCCATGGCCGAATAATCCTCCTCCGTCGCAAACCTCAAACACCAACTACTCCCACTCCCATCCGAATTCAGATTGTTCCACGTTATCGACAACATCCTGTGTGTCCATTTAGGGTTCATATCCGACGAAATCTGATGTGCGAGGAGCATGTTCCCATCAATGTTCGTCGAAAGCCAGTAGTTGAATGCCTCGTCTGTGCGTCTGAGGATCCTGGCCATGACGACGCCTTGTGAGTCGAACTGCCCGTTGGCAGTATCCCAGAGGTAGAGCAATGCCTCTTTTGTAAGTATTTCTTCGGTGCTGGGAGAGGATGGGGCTGCTGGTTGCCGAACTTGTTCAACGGGTTGTTCAATGGGGGCAGCAGCTGGAACTGGGGTAGCGTTAATTTGTGTCTTTGAAGACTGCGATGCGGCAGGCGCTTCTTTCGCTTTGCGCCTTGGATTCGTCCTCGTTTTTGGTGCAGGAGGACTAAGGAGGGCTGGTTTGAAAGAGAAGCGAGTATGATAAAGAAGAACGCACTGCCATATAAACTCTTCCAAGTCAGAATCCCTCGTCTGTTCCGCGCTTCTCCTGTACTTCCTTTCGTACATGGCGCGGTACATGCAAGTCTCAAAGAAGGCTCTAGTTGGTTCGTTGGTGCCGATAGCAACAAACTCGAAGAATTCATCGACGTCGCCGTTGAGATCACGCCACAAGAAAGCGGGTTCTCCGTCGGTCGCGCTCGTGCGGAACTCGAGTTCTTCGCTGATTAGAAATGTCCTTTCCTCGTCGGCTTTTTGGTAATAATTAAATAGCAGTTCAAAATATAAGATGGTTTAAATCTTACTTTCTTCTTCATCCTCGAGTAGTTCTTGATCTCCTTCCTCGTACACTTTGGTCGCGACTAACTGGAAATTATGCTCCAGTGAAGGAACTCTGCGAATAGTAACCATGGCTTCATTATATCTAGAATTTTGTCAGGGAGTCTGTGCACATCGTGTGGCAAGCAACGACGAACATGCACTCTCGTGAGGACCGAATGTTTCCTGGTCGGACGAGATAAAGTTGGCCTTTGTGATAACATTATCAGCAGGACAAACGCGGTTACAAAGACTACGGTACTTGCCTGTGGAAATCTTGACCACCTCAGCGGCATTCGGGTCTTCTGTTGTCGTTAATAGACACTTCGATCAGAGCTGTTTGAAAGAGATTAGATAGAACATGCACGAACGCCAGACCCTGCCAATTACTGATGGGGGGTATGAGAGTTTGGGATATATCTGGCTGGGGGCGACTTACAACTTCTGAATATGTTCATCGTTGGGTTGAATTCAGAAAAGGAGGAAGAGAAAGGCGGGTGTTGTGGAGTCGGATCTCTAAATGAGTGTAACTGGCTTCACGTCGTGACAAAGGTCACGACTTCTGTATGTCACGGATCACGGGCCTACAATTGATCGAAAACGGACAGGATGCAACACCCCACTCACGCCAACGTTGTGGCTTTTATTACTGACGAATTGTACTGACTAGGAGAACATGACATCGCCAACAACATCAAGTAAGTGTATGAACTAGCTCGGAACGAGATTTATTCTTATTCTTATTACAGGAGGATTTGGGAGCAGCCCAAGTACACCAACTAAGGCTAGGACGAGTGGACAGGGAGAGGAAAGCCCGTCTGTTGTCGGTGGGGTAAGTTGGATACACGTGGTGTCGAGACTAGAAGCTCATCAAATGTTACTACAGTTGGACAATTACACAACGTCAACTTTTTCGTCGCCTACTACACCACGGACGGCGTCGAGCCAAGGTGACGGATCACAGTCCACGCTGGGCAATATACTCGCGTCGGTAGCATCAGGCAACGGGCCAGAGCCGCGACGCGAAGTATACGTGCGGTCGGACCCGACTTTGCTGACGTGCTTTGACCCGGTGGATAAAGAGCTGTATGATCTATGGGCACCAAAGCGGTGAAGGAGGATGGGATGAGGTTTCATGCACGCAACCATATGGGATATATCTGATCCTCGTGTGAGCCAAGTGACGAGATATGATAAGTAGTACATGTATAGATACCTCTGCAGATGTTGATGGGTTAGAGGTCGGTGAGGAATGCAGCGAGTCCGCCGAGTTGGGACTGTTTCTGCCTTTGACGCTCCTTCTCTTCATTTTGGCGGTTACGGGCGAGGAGGCTCTGAAGACCAGACTTTTTCTTTGGACGCGACTTGGGTGCGGATGCTGGTTGAGGTGGGGGGGAGATGGGTTTGGGTGACTCGATTGGCTCGATTGATTGTGGTTGTGGTGTGCTGCGGCGACGAGTTGGGGGAAATGGTGCTGGTGAGAGGGGCGAGGCTGTTGTGGCACCGCAGATGCGGCAGGACCGGCGATGTACGCGAGACTTGACCCTGGAGGTCTGGACGAGGAGAGAGCCGCATCGCGAGCAGGACGGAGAGTCTGGGTTTGAGTGTGGGTGTATTAGACGGGCGCGGTGGGCGTGGAGAGCAGCGAGTGGAGGAGAGGCGGGGAAGAGGACAGAGGGGATCTGGTGCCTAAAGTTGATCGTGGGCTGGTCCATGGCAGTGTTTGTGTGTGTTTGTGTCGAGCCCATTGTTTTCTTGTGCCTCGCTCCAGCCAGCCGTCGATCCCTGTAGTTATGCCAGCCCACCACCCCCGTAGGCCCTCTGTCTCTTCAACCATGCACTGGCTCTCCCGCAAAGACTCCAAGGCTTCTCCAGAACGCACACTCGGCGCAACAGTCGTCCGTACCCCGGAGGATGCCCTCCGTGACACAAATGTCCGCGTCACGTTTGACGCTCAGGCCCAGCCCTCCAGCCCTCCGCTGCCCCCGCTGCCAATCCCCGAGGACGGCGAGGTCGAGCTGCTCGAGGACACACCCAGACCCGCCAAGCCCAGGCGTCCAGTGCCAGCAGCACCCAGCCCCACTCCCTCGTCCTCCTCCAGCGTCCGCCCTTCCCTCAAGTCCAGGTCAAGCACAGCTGTTGAGGACCCTCCTCATGTGCCTCCCGTCCCATCCCACATCCCCCTATCTGCACCTGTCCCCCCATTCACTCCCATCCTCGTGTCCGCTC
Source organism: Macrolepiota fuliginosa MF-IS2 (assembly GCA_015584085.1). Classification (NCBI taxonomy): domain Eukaryota; kingdom Fungi; phylum Basidiomycota; class Agaricomycetes; order Agaricales; family Agaricaceae; genus Macrolepiota; species Macrolepiota fuliginosa. Next base: position 233,791 of record MU151065.1, on the reverse strand, counting down.
CTCTTGGCCCAGACACAGACCCTTCCAAAGTCATTATCACCCTGGAAACGTGCACTGCAACACACAAATCCACCCTCGCCACACTCAGCTCCAGGCCTTCTTTCCTAGCCGATTACCTCACCGAACTCATCAACTCCCCAGCTGCTTCTCAGGCTTCCTCTGTCTACTCAACAGAAAGCGCAGATGTCGAGAGGTATCGCAATCATCTCGCAACCCAGGGTCTACTTCCCGCTGCTTCATCTTCAACCTCTCTTCATATCTTTCTTGATCGGCCATCTGCACCGTGAGTTCCGTCACTTCAACCATGATTGATACCCGTCCTAATCTCACTCGTCTATTTTCAGATACACTCATATCTTGACATTCCTGCGCACCCCATCTAGCTTACCAGAATATCCATCAACCCTCCCTCGCAGCGTTCAGCTTTCCTCACTCACCCACTCCACCTCAAGCTCTCTTTTCAACGCAAAACTCGAAGCCCTCCTCGAACTCCGCGATGAGACCGCATATCTCGGTCTCGACTCCCTCTACAAACTGTGCACCGACGAGATCCGCCAGCGATTACATCATGCTCCCAGACATACTCGTGGAACCAGCCATGCCAGCGTCAACACCATGATGGGCCCTGGCCTGCTTCCAAGCCTCAGTGGCCGGCCTCCCTCAGTCCAAAGTCACCATGCTTCCGTCTACAGCCTCCATACTCTCATTGAACGGGTCGAAGGTGATCTCAACTCATCCAATAAAGACGCGCTGGACCGTGTCTCAAGAGGCTCGGAAAGTCTCGACGAAGATTATCACTCCCCCCTCCTTCCTCTCAACTTCCCAATGCCCCCTCTCCCTATTCCCACTCCCACTCCCACTACAACAGTCACCACTACCACACTCCCACCCTCAACCACGGCCCCAATCCTCCCACCCGCACGCCACTTGAAAAACCTCTCCGCATCCTCCCAAGCCACTACCAAATCCAAACATCCAACAGGTTCTTCCTCTCCCTCCCCATCCTACAGCCCACCCCAATCCGCATCTTCCTCCCCAGGCCAAATGTTCACCCGGCCCCCTCAGCTACATAAAAAGTCCGAATCCCTCGCTACCATGCCCATGCGTCCACCACCACCACTTCCCGAGAGTGCTTCTCGAAGACCCGAGAGCAGGAAGGTCGGCAGAACCGCGGCGCATCATACTCCCTCGCCATCGGTCAACGCTGCACCTGTAGGCCCTGCACCTCCTGGCTGGATCTAAAACATTCCAATGTGCTGCATGGTGGTCTCTTTCTCCTTATAACAATTTTTACCCAGGCGCTGGTACCGCTCCGAGTATCTGCTGAATTAGTCTATCCTTCATGTTATCAGTCTCCTGCTCTGTTTGTTGTTGTGTCCTGTCCCACTATCTCTCGTTTACTCTCTCATAGCTATTAGTCACTTATATATTTCGCATGCTCACATACATACCACCATATTCTCATACCCAGCATTCTTTACGGTCTTGCAATACATTCCTCCCTGAGAAACACACAGCTTCATAACCGAAATTTGCTAAACCCATTTGTTTCATAACTCGTAAGGTAAAACATGAAATTACACGCCAGTGCACTTGCATGCACTGGACACATGACACTTGGATAAACGGGGGGTGAGAGCGTAAAATCAGAACAGAAAGGAGGGGGGAGAGGAAAGCATGAGACAAGACAAATCGAGTATATACGTCAACTCCTTCAGGTCGTCGTCAGGTTGCATAACATACATACACGTTATCATCACGAATCGCATCGGTCATCCTAGAGACTGACGGAGGAACCGTGCTTTTTAAAAATACAAACCTTGCTCGAGGTCAAGGTCAAACGAATTGTGGGCATATAGAGTAGAAGCGTGGTGGTCATTGTAGAAGGAATGGAAGCAGCCCGCTCAGTGTTTTTCGGCAGGAGCAGCATACGGATTGACGCTGTAGACCTTGATCACTGGAGGGCTCTTTGTCAAATCCGCAGTGACGATAACCTGGCCAACGTCCTTAGTTTTATATGCGGTTAGTGTGATTGTGGCACTCACAGGAACGGTCATGAGCTCGCGAATGTCCTGTATCTTGTGTCCCGCAGGAGTCACCCTCAATCCCTCAAACTCGGGCTTGACTTTTGCCATGGACAGTAATCGTTGTTTCGAAGTCTCTTGAACGACCTCCTCGGTGCTCCTTCCAAGCACAATCTCGTCGTCATCGTTATCGTCAAACAATGCACTTTCATCGTAAACCGATCGAGAAGCAACTTCCATCTTGAGTGCATGCTGTTCTGCGTTCTGCTTGACCTTCTTCAAGTGTTCATCGTCGCTATTTTCAGCCAACCACGTTATCACATCCCGATCGGACCAGTAGATCTGCAGCGTGTGTGTGTGCTCCTCGTAAACGTGATTCTAAGATCCAACTATAAGTCCCCATGATGTCAGCTGGGTACCATACAAGTACTCACATCAATGGGCATTTGATCTACATGCACACGCTTCTCGATGCCAAATTCGGGCAACAAGACATCGAAAGCAGCATCAAGAACATTGATTACCTTAGCTTGACGGATCACAGGACCACAGCGGTGGGTAAGGTCGGAGATGAGAACGCAAAGGAACAGATGGGCTGATTGTTCCTGGGCAAGAGTCGCAGAGTCGCCTTTGCTGTGTATGATCTCAGTATGAACCTTGGGGCTAAAGTTAATCAACCTAAGCTTACATGTTACATTGTTGCGCGACTTTGGCAACGGCATCTCGATCCATCGTGAATTTAGTATCGACTAGAGGGGGGTCAACTATTAATTATTCAAGAACGAACGTGTTCTTACCTCCTCCTTGAAGCACGGCATCCAATTGGCGATGAACAAGGATATCTGCGTAGCGGCGAATAGGGGAAGTGAAATGCGTATACAAAGGCTGGTTTAAAGCGTAATGCTGGTATTTCGCAATATCCAACATGCCGGCACAGAAGTACTTGGCGCGTTGAGTTGCCTTGAAAGAAAGCAGCTGGAGGAGTTTGCGTGCAGTCGGGTCCGTGATTGTCTCAAATGACTTCATTATAGCGCTAGCAGAGGAGGTATCGATGTGATAGCCAAGGCGCTCCGCGCGTCGAACGAAATTAGTCTGTTTTTCTTGTCAGCAAATTTATTTATATGATACTAGAATGGCACATACAAGACGACGCTCAAGAGGAGTATCATGGCGGCGTAGGAGAGCTTGCTCAGGTAGATGCACCGCAACATGTTGGGCAACCGAAATGTTAGACAGGAGCATAAACTATGAGGTTGTTAGATTTCAAATGAGTGAGATCTTAGAAATGCCTACCTCTTCGACCAAATGGTTAGCATCGAATATTTCATATTCCCCGCAATCCGATGGTAGACCACTCTCATCAAGTTTGAACTGCAGGCGCAAGGAGTCCAGCTTGAGGGCACCGTTGCGGAGTCTCTCCTGACGAAGTTGTTGCGCCAAATCAAACAAAATCTTGATATCATGGCTGATATCCCGGGCATCGTGCTCGGGGGAGACGGGAACATCGCCCAGAGATTTGCCTTCAATAACATTCTGTGCATCATGGTACGAGAGTTTAGCAGCAGACCTACGATAAAATATGAGCGATGGATAGGACACGAGGAAAGGATGCATTCACTTGATTACGGTTTTCCCAAACCATTTCTTGATGACTTTAGCTTCCTTGGTCATAGTGTAGACAACAGAAAAGGCAAGACGCTCCTGGCCGGGAAGGAGACTACACAACTGCTCGCAAAGCACAGGTGGGAGCATTGGAACAGCTCTCTGTACCAGATACACACTGGTAGCTCGCTTGCGCGCGTCCCGATCCAAAGCGGTATTTGGTTTGACGAAGTAAGAGACGTCGGCGATGTGGACACCGATGTCATAGGTGCCATCGTCACTGATCTTGACGGACAAGGCATCGTCGAGATCCTTTGCGTTTTCAGGGTCGATAGTAAATATCCTTTGTTCACGTAGGTCTTGGCGGATCTTCAGTTCATGCTCGGTGATGCTGTCTAATGCGTTAATATGATCCCCCATAAAATCGCAAGTGACCGGCTTACGTCCAAGGTACGGGGGGAATGCATTTGAGGACATTCTCCGAGAATTCCTCGGTAGGAAAATTGCAATCCTTAAGAAGGGCACTGGTCTCAACTTCGATATCACCGATTGGACCGAGTTCCTCGACGAGGGTGCCAAAAGGGTGGAGGGAGCTTATAGGCTGATGGTGATATTAGTATGGGGCAACATTTAGGGACAGGAGGGTGGCGACATACATGACGCTTGATGCATGCTACAAAAAGCTTGTTGGCGTAGGCCTCAGAATTCTGAACAAAATCGGGAGGTGCTTGTTCGGTGGGGATCGCAATCAAAGGAACACGTTTATCGGTCGGCTTGAACCAAACAATCTTCGGGCGTTCAATAGGTCCACGACGTGGCTCTTCAGCACGGTCACCTTCCCTCTCACGACGTTCGGCCTCTTGTTTTTCTTTGGTAGCAGCGGAAGACGGACGAAGCAACCCCAAGGTACCCGAAAAGAGTTGACCGGGCATACGCTCAACAACAGCAACAACATGGCCAGCAAATTGAGGCTTAACCTCATCTGTTACTCTACTGGATTGTTAGACGTTGCTCACGAACAACCGTAAAAACGTACTCTTCGTCCTCAAAGAGCATCAGCCCTTGACCTTCGACCTCCACGTCATCTTTCTTCTTGTCGTCCTTGCGACCAACTTTGGAGTCATAAGCAGCATTCTCCTCCTTTTTCCTCTTCTTCTCCTCCTTCTCTTTTTTAGTTCCCCAAACCTCATCAACGTCAAGAAGCTCAACGGCAACAATGTCACCTTCCAACGCACGGTTACGGTCCTTTGAGCCGCAAATATAAATGTCTGCATCGAGAACTTCGGTTGCGACGTATGCGTCAGATCTGTTTCGTTTGTTGACGCGCAGAATCCCGACAACCAGCTTCCCGGCAGCTAGGAGGGGAGGAAGAGAGGCCTGGGGAAGATACGGAGCGAAGAGGGATTTACGTTGAGGCTGACTTGCTTGTTGCTGGAGCTGATTCTGGAATTGTTGTTGTTGTTGTTGCAGGAGATTGATTCCCGGAAGGCCGAGACCCATCATATTCGCAGCCATCATATTTGGCAACATATTGGGGAAGCTGAAAGATGCCATCTTGTGGTGGTGACCCCCTGCAGCAGCACGGAATTGTTGCAAGCTGTTCAGTTGAGCTTGAGCTTGAGCGAGATCAGCCGCGAAAGCGTTAGCGCCAGCGTTTTGCACGCTACCGACACCTCCGTCTACAATTATTCCAAGGTTAAATATTGGCGCTTTGTGACTAAAATGACTTACTGATACGCCAAGTAGAATCTGCTCGAGATACTGTTCGTGAATGGCCACCATTGAACGCGGGAGGTGGCGCAAAGCCGTCCTCATAACCGTCCTGAGTAGAGGGGAAGACAAAGGCGCCTTGTGTGGAGTTGCCTTGATTGGGACCATTCTTATTGACGACGTTGACACTATGCCTACGTCCATGGCCCCGGGGCAAAGTCTGAGACCCATCGAGTCCAGGGAGTCCAGAGAGGTTATTGAATTGACCCATGGGGTTCTGGAAATTGGCGCCAGGGCCGGCCATCGTACTTTGAACCCTCCTGTGGGCTCGGGGGTTTGGACCCAAGCCAGGAGTTTGAAACGAGACAACGGAACCGGAAGCGAGTTGCTGTTGGTATAGTGCTTGCTGTTGTTGCTGGAGCACTTCAATTTGCTGTTGGATAGCGATCTATGCGAATGTTAAGCTGACATCGTTGCGGTGGCAGCGGTAACATACCTGTTCGGCCATGATTCCGGTGATTTCGCCGCTCTCTGCTTTCCTCTGGGTTACATCGTGACTGGGAAATTCGTTAGGAAGGCCCTGAGGTTGTTGCTGCGGGAATTGGAAGCCAACATCCTCTTCGTTGATGGGAGGACCCACGAGCGGAGTGCGCTTGCGCGGGCCTGCGCCGAACATGAAGCCGGGTGCCAATTGAGGCCGACCAGATGGGCCCACATCGCCCAACTGCTCTTGCTGTTGGGCAGCGAGTGCGGCGAATCGTGGAGGGATGAAGCTTTGGGACTGGGAGCGCAGCTGATGACTTGTTTGTGTGGGGAAGCGCTCGGGTATTTCACCCTCTTCATAGGAGTTGCCGTCTTCCTCGATGGTAGCGCCAAGGTGAGGAGAGAAAGAGTTAAAGTTTCCAGAAAGAGCCGAGTTACCCAACGATGCCGCCTTGCGATGCTTCTGGTCCTGCCCCATACCGGCATAAGACTGCGCCCCAGGTTGGAACACGGGTGCATTGATGGGAAGGTTGCTCACACTCTGGGCGGTGGGGCCGAAAGTGATCGGGGGACCAGCAGCTTGTTGATTAGGGGACGCGGTCTTCAAGTCCGCAATGAGATTCTGGAGAGAGGAAAGTGCAGCGCTCGACTCGGTGTTCTGTGGAGCTGGTGAGCCAGATGTTTGAGAGTCTTTGGAACTAGTGTTTCGGATGACCTGAGAGGTAGATGGGCCCTTGCGATGGCCACTAATCCGCCCTCCTCCAGATGATTTACTGCGCTGTTCTGGTCTCTTGCCGTTCTCGGCTACCTTCTTACTGGCGGTGTCGGAACCAGATTCGACGAGAGGTACACCGGCGGAGGGCTTCTTGTTGCTGCCTCGAGAAGAAGGTCGGGCACCGGCTTGGCTAGGCACTCCGGTGGGCTTGGGGTTGGTAGTAGAACCGTTCCTCTTGGGACCACGATTGTTTCCAGAACCAGGAGAGGGTTTCTTCTCGTCCTTCTTAGGAGCTTGACTTTGCGGCGCAAAATCATCGGCCATGTCGTTCGTAAAGTATTTGAGACGAGAGTCGATTACTAGAATGAGAATTCTTTTTTAGGATTTAAATTTGAGATGGCAAGAGTCCTGGTTGGCACGTTGCATCAATGCATTCAGCGGGCAACGATATGTGTTTGAACACAGAACATACCTGAAAGTTGGTTTATGGTCTGTGTTGGATGGCTTTGCCCTGCGGGGCGAGTGGGAAGAAAGAATGCAAGTGGGGGGACTTATCGGTGGTGGTGGTGAAAATGAAGGACACTTGATGGTCACTAGCCTCGAGTGGAGGCAGGTTGACTGACTGTCATTCCCACGGCCCCATTGCCACATATTACACAAGCGACGGCGTCAGTCCTCCTTTCATGATGGCTATCAATGCATCCCAGAATAATACGTGAAACTGCTGTATTATGTTGTAAAACGTATCAACACCAGTGATCAGAATATATACGCGACACATGGTCAGCTATTGTAAACCAACTCTAAACTCGATGGACCAAAAGCTCATCACGCTCTGAAATAGGTTCAATGGATCACGCTTTCGAGAGCTTCTCGATGATCGCTCCCGTGTATTCCTTGGTTGTTGCCTTACCTCCCAGATCCCCGGTGATGGTTCTACCTTCAGCAATGGTCTGGAAATTCAAACGTCAGATAAAAATACACTCTCCGATACCAAACATACCGAGAGGGCAGCCTTCTCAATCTTATTGGCGTGCTCATACAAGTTCATGTGTCTATAAAAGCGCATATAAGTCGGCCGTTTCAGGAGTAACAGTAGAATACAAACCGGAGCATCATCAAGGACGACAACAAAAGAGCGGTAGGGTTAGCCAGCCCCTTGCCTGATTACAGCCACAATTGGTTAGTCGGAAGGATTACCAAAATACATTGTTCACTAACCCGCAATGTCGGGAGCAGATCCGTGCACGGCTTCAAAGATTGAAGCATCCTGCACAAAGACGTAAGCCTGACAAGATATGAAAACACGTGTGGGAGGATAGTTACCCGGCCAATGTTTCCGGAAGGCGTAAGTCCGAGACCGCCAATAAGGCCGGCACACATATCTGAAAGAATGTCACCATACAGGTTGGGCATCACCATGACACGGTCCGAGTATGGCCTCGGGTTGGTCACAATCTGGACAAACAATTAGTCGGTATCGAAAATATGATATACATTGATATAGTACCTGAAGGCAAACGCGATCAAGGAGGTCTTCATCATAAGCCACATCTGGGAATTCTTTTGAGACCTCACGGCAAGCCGAGAGGAACATGCCATCAGACATTTTCCTGCAGAGGATGAGTACTGGAAATGAAGAATGTACGAAGATACTAACATAATGTTAGCCTTATGGACAGCGGTAACGCGCTTGCGTCCGCTCGCCTGAGCATAATGGAAGGCATAACGAGCAACGCGTTCCGATGCGTCCCATGTGATGAGCTTGATGGATTGAACAACACCATCAATGACCTGAGGACCAAGAACAATGAGATAGAGCTACCACCCGGATGCCGGACCTGCCTACCTCATGTTCGATACCCGAGTATTCACCCTCAGTGTTTTCACGAATGAGGACAGTGTTGACATCATCGTATGGCGTCTTGTATCCCTTTATAGAGACACAGGGACGGACGTTCGCAAACAAGTTGAAAGTTCGGCGAAGAGTCAAGTTGAGAGAGACGTGACCCTTTCCAACTGGACAACGGTTAATGGAAGAGCCTAGAAAATACTGACACATAACTCACTCGGCGTGGCCAAGGGACCTGCAACCTCGAGGTCAGACAAAGACGTCTTCAGGTAAAAATAAGTGTATTCTTACCCTTCAGTGCGACAGTATTACGCTTGACGGATTGGATAGCTGCGTCGGGAATAACCGTCTTGCCTCCTTTAAGGACAGGCGTTACACTGACTTCCTCCCATTGGATGGGAACCTGACCAGATTGACAAGTCAATATTTGGGGGGGATTGAAGGTATAAAAAAAGGAACTTACATTGGCAGCGGTGTAGATATCCTTGATAGACTGGCTGATTTCGGGGCCAATGCCTGAGAGAAGAAGTGAACAAGGTCAAGGGATGGTGTGTTCAACAGATTACTTACCATCTCCTGGAATCAAAGTCACCGTGTATTTTCCCTGTTGGCTTTCCTCAGGAACATCTTCAACAGATGATACCTCATACTCACATTGGAACCCTTTTGACCAGCAAAGGCAGCAGTCGGAGCAGCAGAAGCATACCTGCGGATAGCCTGGGTGGATGTCAGAGTGGAACGTGCGGAATTGTCACCTACTTACAGAGGTCTGCTTCAGGGCGTTCTGTGCGAACCCAAGGAGAGGTCGGGAGGTCGACAACATTTTGGCAGGAAACGAAAGCGTTGGCGTTTCGCTCCGAACTCGACATCAAATTCCACCTTCCGTTGATCGCGCACGTGAGTCGTATGTAGCGGGGCAATTAGATAAGAGAACATGGTCACAACCAACTCAGGTCCGCGGTCCTGTGAGTCCCCGGGTTCATAATTCCCGAAGAGATGAGATACGCAGGCAACGGTGTGTCCCCAATATGGAACGTAGAAATTTATAACGACATTCCTATATCTAACGGTCACGGTTTGACTCAAATTCTTTTGATGAGCACCAAGAGATCTCCAAAGTTCAAGGCAATCCATTTTCTGAACGAGAATGACGCAAATGTAGGGACGTAACCAAGATAAGTATACAAACGAGTAGAATACACTAAGTACTGAGCAAACCGTTGAGTTGCTCGCGGTACCTCTCCATATTTCGTTCCGTCTCTTCGTCTTCGAGGGTATCCTGGACAGCCTGCAAAGATCTGCGTTTAGTGCACCATCTTGATGATTAAAAAGCGCAAGACCTACTGGAAACTCCGTCTCGATGGGAGTAAGCTGACCTAGCTTGCCATCCGTCAAGTCGAATAAGACTTTGTCAACTTCTGCGTCAGCTTCCTCCTCCAGCTCCTCGTCGTCCTCCATTTCTAATGTATCTTCGAGCATATCCTCTAATATCCCTGCCTATAAGCCTCATTAGCTGCCGCTCATGTACGGAGCCGGTTTGGACATACCTTCGTCATTTCCATACTCATTTCTCGCATGGTCTGGCTAATCTGGGGGAGTTTGATAAGGGAATTCGATAGCTTCATGATTTCGGTGGACTTCTGTAGGGATCCAGTTACTTTTGCCAACGCTAGTATAACATCCCGGTTCGTCACAGACAGTCAAATATAATGCAGCGTTCACCCACCTAATTGCTGAGCGAGTTGCGTGCTGATTGAACCAAGCCTCGCTTTGCTCACAGATAGCCTGTCCTTCTGTTTGTGGCTCCTCACTACTTCTTTCGCCAATATACGCGCAGACTTCACATCCCCCTTCGTAGCAAGTTGCTTGACTGTTGCACGAACTTTGCTAGTTGCTAGATCTAACTGAAGTTGAACATTCAATAACCAGTATGATGGAACAGCTAAGAAGTCCAACCTGCCTCATCTCCCTGTCAAGGTGTCGCTGTTCTGTTCGAAGTTTCGATTGCCATGCGCGCACCCGTTCTTCTGGAGTAGGCCCGTAAATAAGGCGGTTAATAGTTTGCATATCAGAGGTGAGGATGACGGTATCGCGGCAAAGACCAGATGCCCATTAACCTGTGTTTACCAGTTGTCAATTCAATGCTTGACAAACAGTGACTCGCTACACTGCGCCGCGCGGACCGTCCTCGTCACGCTCAGGAACAGGGGTAACATAACAGCCAGACGATTCGATAAAATACGACCGCAGTAATCAAAGGGCTATTAAATACAAAAATCAGAGTTAGAAACTGGTATTAATACAGACAAGTATTGATCAAGGTCCATAGACTTAATAAATACGACGAAGAGCGAAAAATATGATTTCTTTACAGACATCAAGGACCACGCTGAATCTGATTTACCAAAGTCTCCCAGTAATTCCAATCTGACCCATCCAGTCCTGCCAACAAGCGAACGTCCGGCGCAACCGTGGTATTCGAACTTCCCAACCATGCGGGAAACTCCCCTCCTGTCCCACCCCAAGGCATACCACCGGTTGATGAATCAACCGGCGCGTTGCTGACGGTATTACACCAATGGTCCAGTAATGACTGTGCTGTACTCTCGTCGTCGGCGTGAGGGCTGCTGGAAGTTGTAGGGGAGTTTGCATAGTCTTGTGACTGCAAACGTTGAAAAGTAGGGGATTGGGTTACATGTTGGCTTGAACTTAGGACCGGGAGTGAGGGTGACTGGGGAGTGAGGTCCTTCATTCCGATGTTGAGCAATGATGGATAGTTTTTGGTGGATGACACAGGCTTTTGTAGGCCAAGCAAAAGCTGAGCCTGATGTTCGGGTTTGCTTGGGTCTGCGAGTGCTGAACGGCGAGCTTCTGCGAGAGATTCTACTTGAGACGCCTTTGTCTTGAGAAATTCTATCGTTTTCAGTTCACGTCGGGTTGTCTCATCCATTTCGTGCATCCCCTCATGATCCTTCATGAAACCGTCAAGAATGGCATGCATCTTGTCGGAATATTTTCCCTTCGGTTCGAGGATAAAGTAGAACCCGCTGATCATGGCTGTCTGGAACTCGCGGTACGCATTGCTGAGCGAATCCTGTGTTTCCTTGGTTACATTTTCTCTGAAGGCCTGTCGAATTTCGTAATCTTTGATGGCAGATTCAAAACATGCAGCCCGCGATCGCGCGAATCGCTCCGAGGACAATCGCTTGAGAAGATAGGGCCGATGGAGACTGATCCTGACGAATAGGATTTCCGTGATCAATAGGAACCTATGGATGGGAACAAAAGGATGTGCTTCATCAAGACTCGTATCGGGAACGAGACCATAATGAGGAGGCAAATTCGCAATAAACTTGAGCAGTTCGTCGTCAAGCACCGTGACCTCCGAATAGTGACTCCTCTCGCGAACCTGTTGGAAATGATGAACAATGCGCCCAATGATGGATGCGAGCTGATGGCGGAGAATGACAAATGTCATTGGGGTAGGCGTGGATAGTGGCGGAGATTCGTAAGCAGACGTTTGCGTAGACGCGTCGTCGACGTTTGACGGCATTTTCGTCGAAGTATAGTCGTCTTGGATTGAATTGGGCCTGCCCAATACCAGAGCGTACGAGCGGTCCGCATGATACAAATATGACCTTCATGAAACGATGGTTTTAAGTTAGGGCCACCAGAAATCGTGGAAATGAGTCACCAGATTCTTCGTCGATATTCAACACGAGCAGGGTCCATGCCCTAGGTCGGAGTGAGATCCGGCCCGAATATGGTACGGACGATACTCACCATAGTTGATCCATCTCTATGTAGGCCAAGTGCTTGAGCCGTTCTAACAGCAGCACCGAGCTGGCTCCAGCACTCTGTTATGCGACGGTCAAAGGTGAGAAATCTGGCACTCTGTGGGCGCGTGTCAAATGATAATAATAGAAATAAAATAAACACTCGACTTACCAATAACCTAGCGAGTACAATGTCTAAGGAATCAGGTTGGATCGCAGCTGCGATCAACAAAGACCGACGAGCTGGAATTTTCCGCTCAGTACCTCTCCACTTAGATGAGAGTAAACTCACAAGACCAGTAGTATCGGAGCGATGTGATTCGTCGACTACGTGCATCACCACCGATATGTTCGGGAGCAAGACGCGCGGAAATCGCCAGCACGACAAAAAGGAGAGGTAAGAACCGCACATCATGAGGGTTTGTAGCACCAATCCCATCACGACCATGTGCGCTGATTGAGCTATAGGCGGTACGGAAGTCGTTTTCTGACACAGGATAACGAGTCCAATTGCTGCAAAGGGGGTCAGGTGTAAACCTTGTTGATATGATGGACCACGCACATCGATGTAAAATAATAATTTATGAGAACATCTGAAACTCTTTGGGGAGGTAGTTCTTGTAGGAGTTCGGAAATTTTGTGCGGTGAAACGCCGCATTCTTGCACCAAGGACTTTAGATTATCAGCGGCTGAAGGCTCGAGATCCTCTTCAATTGCTTCTAACGGTGGCTGTGACGACGGTGCATGTCCATTGAGACCGTGGGTGTCACCATTACCAGCGGTCAAACCGTTAGGAACAGCAAGACTAGGTACATGTTGCAACTGATTTCATCAGATGCAGGTCAGTATCTAAAAGAAGGGACAATACCTGCTCAAGGACAGACCCTGGGGCCACGCTACCGGATGCACTGTTGCCGTACCACTTGCCGCTTTGGAACGTTCCACCACTAGGGTCCTGCTCGTCCGGTTGCGAGCGGCTGTCGTCTTCAATGATAGACGGAGAGCGGGGACGCTGCAAAATCCCATTGGGATCATGATGTATGGTATGACCCGACCAGTATTGGGGCAATGCTGCTTCGATGATTTGTTCCAATCTAGCAATGCGCGCATTAAGGTCGTGGTCAGCCTTTCCCGGAGTATACGCTTTACAGAGCTCCGGTACTCTGCGGGCAATGCACTAGTAGCAGTTGAGTTCACATGCTTGGGAGAATGACAGCGTGACCGACATGAGAGCAAGGGGTTTGGCGATCACACTGCAGCATGATTGAGTCCTTGATTTGACACGCTGACCATGAACGCACCTTTTGTTTTCGACGATGGCATTCCCCACAAGAGAAACTGAGGCGTGTCAGACTCAGCAGCTTGCATAGAGTTATTCCCTACCTCACTCTCGTCCGTTGTTTTTTCGCTGCCTGTGTAATATCATCTTCGAGTTTCTTGCGCTTGGCAAGGGTAGTTGAGGGCTGGGGGTGCTCTGAAGATTTTTCCGTCAACATAGACGGGAGAAAAACAGGAACAGAAGAGAACCAAATGATAAGATGCAGAGGATGTTACTTAAGCCCTGACTCAGTTGAGGTGGCCTGGACTGACAGTCTGACAGCTGTAACGTTCCGGTGATCCGGGGACAAATAGGATTCATATCTACTATCAACAAAGGGACTGTCCTTCTCCCCCATGGACTCGGACTCCGAACCTGCTTGGAAGCAACTCAGGCTGTCGCTAGAGCAGCCGTATAAGGACGATCACGGCAATGCCATTCCAACTATCGAGGACATCACGCCAGAGGGCGAGTATATCTACGAAACGTAAGGTCTGCTCATTTCGGAAAATCTTCCTCTTCCAAGCAGTCAGTTGAATTACACAGGAAGGAAAACCCATCAGCGCGTCTTGGCGCGAACTTGCGAAGGATTTTTCTTGAGCGTGGCTTAGATTTCTTCGACAAAATGAAAGGAGATACCCTCCCTTCAGAGGATTCACAGACAGGACCTTCAAATTCTGAAAATGCGACAAAGAAGGACGAAGATAGCAGAGAGGAGGACGAACCAAAGGTGATGACATATGAAGATCTCCGTGAAATGAGGGAGGAAATCCTCAAAAACCTTGCGTGAGTGCAACCTACATGATAGATACGCCAGCTACTATTAGCATACAGTGTCTCCCTTGGGGAAATGACCCATGCTCAGCAAGTCCTTGCAGCACTCCTAGCTGCTCCAAGCGCCGAGTCCCAAGCGCAATCTTCCACTCAAACCCAGACCCCATCGCAAGCGCAATCTCAGTTAACGTCTCAACTTCAGCCAGCCTCGACGACTCCAGATATCAATTTCTCAGCGACAATCGTGACAAAGCCACCTCCCATCACCTCTGTCCAAGCTTTCAATGCCCAGCTAACCATTGGTGGCAAGGACGAAGCTTTGCGACACGCTGCGGGTCTCTTTAAGGCATCCGCTGAAAGTATGGAGCGCACACGACTCGCTGGAGAGAAGTATTGGGTCAATGCACTGAAAATCCGTCGAAATAATTGGGGACTGGTGCCCGCTCCACTTCCACTGGGTTCGGCAACTGGCAAAGGCGCGGACAGAACTTCCAAAGATTTTCTTATATCATTTGGTTTAGAAGAATGTCAGTGTATGGTATCATTTCCTAGAATACCCCATTAACATTATTCCAGCTCCCACTCAATTTCGGCGTCGCGCCATAGGTCGGTTGCCCAGTTACTCCGGTGTTTCTGATGATGTGATATTTCCTCACCGTCGAAAGAATCGTCTACGCATCAGTACCATCGTCAAAGACCAGACAGGTGCAACCCGGACAACGGGGAACAAAGCCCCGTTTGACGACGAAACGACTCTAGAAGGAGCGTTGCGCGCAGCTCAACGTGAAATAGTTGAACAAGAAATCTTCTCTATCCTCGTTCAGGAAGCTGGAAGCCTTCCTACAGCCTCAGCAAAAGTGTCTGAACGATTGATTGTGATCGACGCCGCTCAGGGACTTGAACTTCAAATTGAGCTTGTACGTCCACCACCGATAGCTCGGTAGCGACCCCGTTCTCATATCTCAATCGCAGGCGGACGATATCGGTACCTTTGCAGAAAAACAGCCCCACGAAGAACGAAATGAGACGTGTGATCTCATATACGACGGTCTCCACATACTCCTCCTGCGACGACATGCTTTGCTCAAAGGGGACCGCCTTGGTTCTTCAACGTCAGCCGCCAACGTACCCCAAGCGGTACCTCCGCCTGAGAGTCATCCGGGCTCCAAGTACCCAGTCCTTCAACCCGTCATTGATCTGCTGCAATACCAAGTTTTCCTCGAACGTGTTCGACACGAAATAACACAGGTAGTACAAGCTTTGGAAGCTGCAGGGATACACACCACTCTTGTTCTGAGTACCGTCGGTGAAACAGGGAAAGAGCTGATAAAACTCTTGGACTCGGAGACGAACCTGACAGTGGGTGGAGAAATTGTGCTGCGTATCTTTGAAAGGTTCTTCTCTATTTGGCTCGCACAGCTTAGTATGATAACTCACTAAAATGCTCACCAGACACACAATCCGGTTCACATTTGTTTCTCCGTCAACCCTAGTTGCACACCTCTCACAATCGACATTGACAGTTTCATCTGTCCCACAACTCTGTCAGCTTCTTATGGATGAAGTCGAGCAATGTCTGCTATACCGCATTCGCGATCTCGGAAAGAGTCTCACGGAACATGTGGAAGGAACCTGGTTCATTGACTTGAATCATTGTGTAGGTCGTTGGGAAGGGTGTGTCCTGTGAGTGTATTGCTTGTCCTGCGCCAAACGCTAGGGTTGATCCTGTTACAGTAATTTCCGTGTGACCTATGGTCTTGATTATACTATTAGTTGCACCGCATATTTCTTGGGACACTCATCGGGGACGCAAGGACAGGCGCACCAGTATCCGCCGAAGGACTATAGAGAAGCGAAGTTTCTTGACTGGGCCGAATATCTCATAAAAAATGCCATCAAACATTCCACCTCCAGTATCTGAAGCAGAATGTATTTTATGGATCTACGATCATTTCCTGATATTCAGATACGTCCAATGGAAAAGCATGATCATAGAACTCATAAGCATATGACAACATGCCGACAACATTTTGGAGTGAAAGCAACATATAGCGGAATCTACATCTACTCGTCGTCCTCGGCATCCTCTTCCTCGTCGAAACCGCCCGCCTTGAATTTCTCGATCTTCTCGGCAATGCGAGCTCTGCGCTGCTCGAGAGTGAGCTTGGGGGTGTTGAATTTCAGAGTCTCAGCCTTCCAGTCCTTGGTCTTTTCTGTGGGCTTGAATTCAGGATTCTCACGGATAGCGGCATGAGCGTTGGTGTAAATCTCCTCGATGTCATCCGAGCCAATACCATCGGCGAGGTATTTTGCGAATTGCTTCTTGAATCTGTCATACACAGCGTCAAAATCTGGGACCAAGTATAAATAGAAGGGGACAAACCGCTCGTCATCTTCCTCTTCCAGACTTTCCATGTACTCAGCAACGTGACCACCAAAGATGTACTTCTTGAGCACTTCAGCGTCAAGCTCCTTGCTTTCTGGGTCATAACCAGGGAAGCGTTTCTCGTTGTGGGGAATAAGAATACCGCCATCACTGGCACCTTTGAGGGCACCGAAGACACGGGCACCTGTCGAAGTGCGCTTCAAACCAACATCAAGGAAGGCCTTGAAGGGACGGGGAGCATCCTCTTCATCGATAGCCTCGACGGGGGAGAGGGTACCGTCTGGTTCGGTAACACCCTCGTATTGGTCAGCGAGACCAAGCTTGGTGAGGGCACGGCGGGCGGCAAGGAGACCAGTAGCGTAGGCTGGTTAATATTCAGCTTGTGATCCAAGAATTACAGGGTCAAAATCTCACTCACCAGCGGCCCAGTTGGTCAAACCGTGCTGGATACCATATCGCGGGAGCTCCGCAGAGCGGGCGGCGGTGAGCACGAAGTCACCTTGAAGGCGGGCATAGACAATCTGGACGATGATGTCCTTATTGGTGAAACGGACGACGAGGCGGTACTTGGGGGCGTTGCTGGATAGTGTATCAGACGAATTTCATGGGCTCCAGGTGTTCAAATACGTACTATTTGTTCTTCGCCTGTACCACGAGGCGCTTCCTGGCGTAGTCTGAAGCACCATTAGGAGGCAGCCAAAGGGAGAATTGACATGTAGACTTACAATCGGTCTTTCCCTCCCTCCTGCGGCGATATTTGACCTGGAAGCGCGAGAAATAGGCGTCAGACTTGACCTTTTTGACGAACGGCATCTGTAATTGAAGAGATGAGTTTCCAATCCAAAGATCATCGCAGACCAAACGGTCTCATCCATCCAAGAAACATAGAAATTTCGTTCAACTTCGAGATGTCTACATTCCTTGGAGGTGTGCTGGACCGTTGGACATAGTATGGCGGCCGGACATACCTTGAGGGAGGGTGGGCGTTGTTGGCGACGGCGATGAGGGGATACTCTAAACTTGTGTGGTCCTCGGAAGCGATAGTCCCAGAAAGGAAACTTATGTCAGCTTTGTGGGACCCTTGGAACGCGGAGCTCTGATTGCAGCCAGTGCAGCCTTGTTCTCACCTACCATCGTCTTCGACAACGCCATAGCCGTGTACGTATATCCAATTTTTGACATCACAAAAACTCGATATCCATGGACCATTATCCAAACCAGTCCCACAACGGTTCCTATGCATACGGTCAACAATCGAATTACGATGCGAATAACTACTACAAGGCCTATCAAACACCAGCATCGTCGTTCCCACTTCCGGGTGGTTCCTCATCTTCTCAACCGGCCCCAGTTCCTGCGAACGCATATGAGTATGATGTTGGAATTGTAGCCCAGCAGAGTGTCTATGTGCCAGGGGCGGCAATTGACAAGCGGGGCGGAGCTGGTGGAAAGCTGGCAAAGGGAGGAAAGCGAACGACGGTCCTGCGCAAAGGTGGAGGCAAGGTTTGGGAAGATCAGACTCTCTTAGAATGGAATCCTTGTGCGCCATCTTCCTCTATGAATCGACAGTCGAGGTGACTTATCGAGGGTTTTCAGCGTGGTTCCGTTTATTCGTTGGCGACCTCAGCAATGATGTGTCTGATGATGTGCTAGCCAATGCATTCAATAAGTACCCTTCATTCCAGAAGGCGCGTGTAGTCCGCGATCGCCTTAGTGGAAAGGTAAGCACTGTCCATACCTCCGTATGCCCAAGCACTTATATTTCTGTAGGCCAGATACGGATTTGTTGCCTTTTCGGATCCTGAAGATTTCTTAAGGGCTTGGAAGGAGATGGATGGTGGGTCTCGTTTCGTTGTTCTCGCGAGCAGACTTTCCGAACTGACATGTTTCCCCATCTCCAGGCAAATATGTTGGTAACAGGCCGGTGAAACTCAAGAAGGCAGATAATACAGCCATCCGTCCTGTAGAAATTGGTCACCGCAAGGCTAAGCAACTTGAACAGGAGTTAAAGAAGAACCGCCGAAAGCCTTACTAGACTACCAGTCCTGTTTTCTTTGGATAGCGGCCCAAAGCTTGTACATAATACTTTACCAACAGGGGCCATATATGCTGAGCACACTATGATAATCAAATAATCAAATGATACCTTTCTGTGCATGATACGGTATTGGACGATCTTAATGTCGCCATCGCATGACTTTCTACTCGCAACTTGGCATTTGTAGAGTCGGGACTGTCTTCTGAATCATCTTCCGTGGTCTGGGCGAAGGGGTATTATGTAATGCTGTGTTGCGACCCGGAGGGAACAAATATATACGTCAGTCAGGTCAAACTGCGCACTCCTCACCAGACTTCACTTCTTGCTGTCTCCTAGAAATGGCTTCGTCAGAACTATTGAAACAAATTCAAGCAGGAAAATCTCTCAAGAAGGCCGTCACCCATGATCGCAGTGCTCCTGCCCTCGATACTGGAAAAGGTGGGGGTGCGAAAGGATCCAGCATTGCTTCTGCACCCACCATTGGTGGTGGTGCCAGTGCAGGCGGTGGCGCACCAATGGGTGGACCTCCGCAACTCGGTGCGCTCTTCGCAGGGGGCATGCCTAAATTAAAACCTGCAGGTCAAAGTAATCAGGGTATGTGCGATCTGACATTTTGCTGGATAAGATGGTGACATATAATATAGGGAAACCACCTACACTGGGAAAACCGCCATCAATACCGAAGGTCAACAGGTCTCAGGCTGAGGATCGAGAAGAGACACCATCTGTATCGGGATCAGCCCGCGCAGTTCCTCCTGCCCCGGCTCGAGCAGTTCCACCTCCGGGGCGGGCAGTTCCTCCACCAGCTCCTGCCCGAGCTGTACCAACACCAACACCTCCGCCAGCCCCTGCTCGGACTGTGCCAACACCGAAGCCTCCTCCAGCCGCCCCAGCCAGGCCAGTCCCTCCTCCCACCCCAGCAAGGGCTGCTCCATCGCACGCTGCTCCTCGCCCTCCTCCAACACCATCACGGCCCGTACCCCCTCCAAGAAGTGTACCTGCAGAACCAGAATCGCCTGCGGAGCCTCCTAGTCTTCCTCTTCGAGCTCCACCTAGTTTGCCTGGCCGCACAGTTCCACCTCCGCCCCCTAGGTCGGCACCAACACCCCCTGCCAGTGCTCCGGTCCCTCCACGTCGTGCACCGCCTCCGCGCTCGAGTCCACCAGCAACACCAGGCCGGCCATCGTTACCACCAAGAAGTGAATCTCCAAAGGCTGAATCGCCAGCAAGAGCGTCACCTGTTGCTCGCTCAGTCCCTGGAGTTCCTCTCGTCAGCACCCAGTCCGCTCATTTGCCAGGACGACCCGCTCCTGCTCTACCTGGGCGACCAGCGCCCCCGCCCCCACCTCGTCCATCAAGCATTGCATCATCCACCACTAGAGCTGTCCCACCACCACCACCCGGCCGTAAGCCGATAGGTGGGCCCCCTGCGCCGCCTTCCAGGGTTCAAGCATTGTCCGAGATTGGGTCGTCGATATCCCGTCGTTCTAGCTCCCCTGAATTACCTTCGCGTGCCCCTCCGCCTCCGCCCTCAAGGTCGACCCCAGTTATACCACCACGAGCCGTCCCAGCTGCACCTGGCGGAACACCATCCCTTGTACTGCCCACGATGTCAACTCCGTCCAGTGGTTCTGCCCTAGCCCCTCCCCCCGTGAGACGTGTAACCCCCACACCAACAGGCCCACCTCCTCAGCGGAACGGGTCATCAATACCTGGACGTAACAGTAAGCGAGATTCCCTGGTGAACTTCACAGGAAGATCCTGATGTTTATATTTTAAAGTCCCTTCCCCACCCCCAAGCTCAGGTGCACACACTTTCCCGGTGGCTGATTTCCCACCACCCCGAGAATTCAGAGAATTGACGAAGAAGTACAATAGCGGGCGCTCGAGAGGCAGTGATTTTGATTTGAAATCTCTCTAGTGTAAGATAGTCATAGTCCGTACTACAATGTTCGTAATGGCCAAGAAAACGAACTAGCGACTTGTCAGCAGTGGCCCAGATGCGGCCACGTAGACACTTCGTCGACGATCCCAAAGAACACTCATAGCGTAACGAAGAGGGTGGGTTTTTGACAAGAAGAAAAGGGCCGAAGAGGTGCCGAATGGAGAGACGGACCTGTTTACAGCGGGGTGTCCGGGGAAACACCGATCAATACCAAATGTGATCAATTGGCAATCAATTGACACGTCAGTGACTGGTTCAGCTTATAAGTCAACCAAAGTCTTAATTTCTCTCTACCTTCTGCCACCATGCGTTTCTGCTCCCTCACCGCCTCTGCCTCTATCCTTGCTTTGGCCTCTCTCGTCTTCGCTGATGCCGACTCCGATGTCATCAGCCTGACAGCTAAAGACTTCGAGGAGTCTGTTTCGGCGGAACCTCTCATGCTTGTGGAGTTCTTCGCGCCATGGTGAGTATAGACGTGTCATTTAGCGCCGGACACGTAGTCTGACATCATTCAGGTGTGGTCACTGCAAGGCCTTAGCTCCTCACTATGAGGAGGCTGCTACCGCATTGAAGGAGAAGAACATTAAGCTTGCCAAAGTCGACTGCGTCGAGGAAGGCGAGCTTTGCCAAACTAAGGGTGTGCAAGGCTACCCGTAGGTGCAGTTCCTACATGAATTCGCACCAGATCTAATTTTGTTTCTAGGACGCTCAAGGTCTATAGGAACGGCACACCTGGGGAATACAGTGGTCCTCGCAAGGCTGACGGAATCATCAGCTACATGGTCAAGTGAGTTGATCCGTCTCGCTTAAAAGGACCGTCCCTTACGCCTTCGTATAGACAATCCCTTCCCGCGGTCTCTGACGTTACGTCGGAAAACCATGAGGAATTCCAAAAGTCCGACCGGGTTGTTGTCGTTGCCTACCTTCCCTCATCCACTTCCGAGGCCGCGCCTGTCTTCAGCGCCGCTGCTGAGAAAAATCGTGACGATTATCTCTTCGGACTTTCAACCGATAAGGATGCTGCGGCTGCAGCTGGCGTCAAGCCTCCTGCCCTCGTTGTCTACCGCAACTTCGATGAGCCCCGCACCGAATTCCCTTATCCTGTTTCCGACCTTAAAGTCGAAGAGATCTCTGACTGGGTCAAGGAGCTCGCCATCCCTATTATTGACGAGGTCAGCGGCGAGAACTACGCTGTCTATGCTGCTAGCAGCAAGCCCCTTGCCTACCTCTTCCTTGACCCCACTTCTGAGGACAAGGACAAGCAGCTGGAGGCTATTCACCCTA
The DNA here is from genome assembly GCA_015584085.1 of Macrolepiota fuliginosa MF-IS2. NCBI lineage: Eukaryota > Fungi > Basidiomycota > Agaricomycetes > Agaricales > Agaricaceae > Macrolepiota > Macrolepiota fuliginosa. Next base: position 211,884 of record MU151065.1, on the reverse strand, counting down.
TCGCCAAGAAGTTCAAGTCAAAGATGAACTTCGTCTGGATCGACGCCGTCAAATTTGGTGACCATGGTCGTGCACTCAACCTCGTCGAGACCAAGTGGCCCTCCTTTGTCATCCAAGACCTCGCCAACCAACTCAAATACCCCCTTGATCAGAGCAAAGAGCTTACCCCCGAGCTTACAGCCGCATGGATCGAGCAATACATTGCCGGTAAACTTGAGCCTTCGCTCAAGTCCGAGCCTGTTCCGGAGTCACAGGATGAGAGCGTCTACACCGTTGTTGGAAAGAACTTTGACGAGGTTGTCTTCGACGACTCCAAGGATGTATTCATCGAATTCTATGCCACCTGGTGCGGTCACTGCAAGCGCCTGAAGCCCACCTGGGATACCATCGGTGACAAGTATGCACCCATCAAGGACAAAATCACCATGTCAGTTTATTTTGTTCGTTGGTTGGTTTGGTTACTCATCACATCTTCCACAGTGCCAAGTTTGAGGCTACCGAGAATGACCTCCCCGTCAGCGTTCCCTTCCGTGTCCAAGGTTTCCCGACTATCAAATTCAAGCCCGCCGGTTCTCGTAACTTCGTCGACTACGAGGGTGACCGCTCTTTGGAGAGTCTTCTCTCCTTCGTTGAGGAGAACGCCAAGAACTCGCTCGAGCTCCCCGAACCTGAAAAGGTTGAGACGCCCAAGGCCGACAGTGACGAGGCCCAGGTTCCTGTCAGCGCACCCACCGCAGAGCCAGAGGTGACACATGAGGAGCTTTAGGGGGTTTCTGGGTTATGGTTTTCTTGCATCTAAAATGTAGCTTAGTTCGCTTTCGATTTTTTTATTTGCTTATTTGATTCCCTGCCTCAGCATGACATGTGACGGGTGAATATGATATCAATACATGTCAACAGTCTCCTACGTGATGGACAGTGGCAAGACAAGGGAGACTAAATCACATCAAGACTTCGGAACTTGCTGTTCCTTCTTTGCCCTGTAATAATCCGAGAACGAGAGCCGAATACCCAAGAAGCGACAATCGAGATCTGTGTGCACCTGCAAGTGTAAAACAGTTGACTGTAGACGTTCACTGAACATAGTCTGATATTCCTTGAGCCGTTCGAGAATCTCGTGTAATGAATCTGTTAAGGGTTGTTGCGTTATCGCTGCCGTATGGACACCCTAACAAGCGAGAAGCACGCGTGAATATTATTCTTCAATCTGAATCAAGAAAAGGACTTCTTACACGCTGTGCATCAAGTTCTTGATCCCTTCGCGAAGACTCTGACAAACAATAGTTATAGAATTGATCCTGTCATTAGAAAAGCCATAGTCAGTAGGCTTGCTGATCTTAATCTGAAGAGTTAAAAGCCAAAGGTGAGTGTACGCACAATGGCTATTCGGAACTGGAGAATAATTCCAAAAAGCTCTCGAACTTGGTGGAGAATGTTTTCCTGTAGAGGTGGTTTAAACCATGACCAAGGGTGGAACTAGCGAGTACCGAGTACCTCTTTTCCGGCTTTTGGGCTTAGGAGGAAGATCTTTTTAGCCATGCGATCAAGGTAAATACGGTGGGCTTCAATTAATGCATCCAAGTCCCCCTCCTTTTTGTTGAGGAACTCGATCAGGTTGATCCACGAACATTCGATGACTTCAAGTCGGCAATACGCTTGCATCTGACGCGCAAAGTGAATCATTTCTGCCATTGTCAGGCGTATGCGGTGCCACTCTTGACTCAGATCTGAATTTCGCGTAAATCCATAGAAAACCCCATGACAACCAGATTAATTTACCTGGTACCTTCAAGAATGAGCGCACTCCACTCGTCACGCGCATCCACCCCTTGTTCAACGTGAGTTCGACTCGCTTCAGTTGCCACAGGTACCTGAACAACTTCAAGTACTTCTCCATTGATTCAGAGTCGAGGACTGTATCAATAGGCGAATCGACCTTGTACTCAAGAGTGAACACATCCCACCCAATCTCGCCATGGGAATATTCCAACATACGAGCGTCCAAACGTCGAAGTACGTCTAATGGGTCTTGTTGTGCAGTAGAGGATCGAATAGCGGTCTCCAGCGTGGCTGTGAGGTTGTGCCGATAAAGGGTATTAGCTGGTCTCGCTAAGCTTGGTCTAGAAGAACGTCAGCCGGAGATACGAATGCAAAGGTGAGCGCGCGTACTCAAGAGTCTCCATCAGTTGATCAGCAAAGTCTCCGCGTCCCAGCATCAAATAATTCCTGAGCGCATTGAGATGGTCCAGGAGCTTGAATTTGTCAATAAAGACTTCGAACAGCCTTTTACTGGCAATCTTGTACGCGGTGTCTATCGACCTCTCGAGTCCTGTGATATCGTTGTACTGTAGCTCTTTCGTCAAAGTCAGTCGAGTGTATCCTTTACCCACTTGATGCAACTTACGGCCTTTCGAGTTACTCATCTTTTCTCGTGTTATCACCCAGTCACTATCGTGGCAGCTATATCGGATGAAGTTCAAACTTTTCCCTGTCGAAAAAATCTGTTGAAAGGCACTAAGAAACCAGATTAACAATGACTCTGTTGATTGTCACCTTTTTCCCAAATGCATCCCCGACAAATAGAGGCAACATTTCTTGTCGGAACCTATACTTTGTCTCCCATAGCTTAAGCCCATCCTCCCTAGCACCAGAGTACTCCTCGCCTTCTGCAGCAAAGCGGTCAAACCCACCATCCCCCGACGCGTGATCATTTACTCCAGATAATGGGTGTCCAGAGGTAATATGACCAAATTCTGAGTCAACTGCAACGAAGAACTCAGCAAATGGATCATAAAGTTCCCCTGAGAACAGCCATTTGTGTAACGTGGAAAAGAAGGGCCTGGATACCTGACTCAATTTTCTCAGTCGACCGTGAACACAGAACTCGATTCGGATTAACCTCACCTCTTCCAAAAGTTGATCGGTAAAGGTCCGTATGAATGGGTCACCATTGTCGGTATAGCTGTGTATCAAATTAACGAGAGCCCCTCCTTGGGCCTCTAGAGGAAGGTCAGCCATAGATTCATATCAATGCGATGTACACACTTTTGGCCCCCTCGACACACACACTCATCATCCGCATCCTCATTCTCCACTCATTTATCCACACATCTAATCGACGAAGCGACAAGCCGGTATTGTTTTTGGCCTCATCAACCGCGACCTGGGACCCCTCGTTCTGGGACATCTGGGTTTCAAGAATAGCTATCAGGCGATAGTACTCCGTGAGCTGTGCTTGGAGGTAATGGCAAAGGCTCTGTTCAATCATGCCGACTTCAGAGGCAGACTCCCGTTGGCGCACAAACGTCTCCACGCGGTTATACAGGTACCCCAATTCCGCCAACCGATGGATGAGAACTTTAGTGGGCGCAGGGATTACATTTTTCTATCCATATCAGGACCGAAGTCTCAAAACGAGAAGTCATGTCAACTCACCGAGTCTTCCAAGAAAACGACGCGATTGTCGTTCTCTTCCGAAGCGGATATCTTCACATATTTCCCGGATATCCCCTGAAGTAGATACAATGCATCGCGCAACAGTAATCTTTCCGAGATGTGGGTATAGCCTCGGGATTTACGGTATTCTCGCAATAGCTGGGCTTTAGATGGTGGGAGTTGCGCGAGAGGACGGGTATCGATGAGGCTGATTGGTGATGTCGCAGTGTCCCTCGAGGGGGGTGGTGCTAGTGAAGGAAGGGAGACAGGAATAAGGGTTGGAGGAGCCCCGGCTGATGCAAGTGAGTGTAAAAAAGCGATAGACTCTTGTCTCTTCGTCAGGAGAGGCTGAATGTATACTTTGATAAGAAAACCTGGTCATGGTCTTTCAGTGCGCACCTGATCAAATAGACGCGAAACTAGATTTGTGAACCTTAAAACATCAGCCCCCCCACCTGATGTCTGTAGCACTTGTTCGTGTCAGGAGAGTCGTACAGTGCGAGGACATACTCACAGTGTTTCTTGACGATGTCAACAAGCTGGCTCAGGTCGTTGTCGCGACCACGGCCAATGTGACTGGCGATGTGATCAGAGAGACGCAGAACGCAACTAATGAACATCCAACCTGTTCAGAATATCTTGACATTGAGCAAGCAACTCTTGGCGCAGGCGTTGGTTGCTTCGGGATGCGGGTACTAGAAGGCTCACAAGAGAGTCGAGGCTGCTAGATAGAGTAGACATTAGTGGACATCGACCTTGCCCAGATGGCAGACACGCTGTATTACAGATCACATGACGCGCTTAATGAATCCAAGATCCTTGTAGTGAAACATAAATGTTACAATCAACATTCAATTCATACACAAGTACAGCAGATGATAATAAATGCGAAAAGTAATCAGGAGCATCAAAGCGTGCTGTTAGAGCTTGATTTCCTTCAGACCGTGTTTCCAGAAAGTGAAGTACGCTACAACAGGGATGAGTCCTTGGTCTCGGCTTGTTATGGAGATACACTTACGCGTAATGCCGTCCTCCTGTTATCAATTTCGATACATCGATTAGTCGTGATCTGTGTAGGCGTCCACGAGAACACTTACACGGTAATTAAGCAGGGCCACCATTCCGTCAGGGTTCATTGATTCGCCGGTGTACTGTTGATTGATGAGAGAAAGTCCGCCATAGGAGAAATGAAAGATCATACGAATTCAAAGTCCTTGAAGTTCGCAACGATTTTCTTCGCGTAAGCTGCGGCACCCTTTTCGAAGGCAGTAACAGCATCAGGGTTGCTCTTCTCAAGCTCCGCTTTGACTGCTTTCATGTAACTCTGGACAGATATTTGGAAAATGCATTTACACGAGGGCGAACACTCCAACCTTAAGATAGGTGAGGTAGCTCTTCTTGTCAAACGTCGTCGACTGCAAACGGAATGAATGGACGACGTTGTTAACTTGTGTAGCACCGTCTTCTAGGGATTCTTCCGCATCCTCTGCGGAGGGGTTTGCACCTGAGGAGGCGTAAGTACTTACAGGAATTTCTGGAAATCTTCCTGACTTACCGATATCGATATCGGCACCGGCTTTGACAGTGATCAGCTGGCAGTCTACTTCAAACACGACATCGTCGATTGTTTTGCTGAATTTGGCGTCAATGAAAGCCCTGGACTGGTCGCAGTTGGGCTTACAGGGGGAAGGCATCAGAGAACATCTCATCGCCAGTGAGGACATCTGAATAGAGCAGCATGGTGAAGTATAACGAGGATGTAGATTTTTGAAGGCAGAACACTAGCCAGGTCTTTTAAAATCTGGCGCTGATCTTATCGGGCACGTGATGGACATTTGATGGGTTTCTAAATGATCCTCGTCTCACGGCCGGAAAAGTGATCAATGGATTTTTTACCAACGACCGTCAAATCTCATCCTCGGCCAGCCTCGTCGAAGCATACTCCAGAGTCAAGACACTGGCGCCAATATAAGCACCCAGTATTTATCAAAGAATATGCTCCTGTGACGTCGGTTCATTTTTCCAGTGCAAAACCCCATCGCTATGCAGTCACTGCTGCAACTAGGGTCCAAATCTATGCTCCTCGAACCCAAAAAATAACAAAAACAATATCCCGGTTCAAGGACGTTGCCAGAAGTGGAAATATACGCGAGGATGGAAAATTAGTCGTGGCTGGGGATGATAGTGGCTTAGTCCAGGTGCGCAATACTGATTTGCGAATATTCTGCATATGCCTTAGTGTATCAGGTTTTTGACATCAACTCTCGAGCAATCCTTCGCACGTTGGATTCACATAAACAACCTGTGCATGTTTCCAAATTCTCAACACTGAGTCCAACACAAATTCTCACATGCTCCGATGATACAACCGCCAAAGTTTGGGATGTCCCTTCCCAAACATCAATATGCACTTTCCTCGACCACACAGACTATGTCCGCACTGGGCAGTTCTCAACTTCGAATCCAAACATCGTCCTCACTGGCTCTTACGATGCGACGGTCAGATTGTTCGACTCGAGGACAGGCGAATGCGAAATGGTAATGGGAGGAAACTTGCCAGGAGCTACTCCCGTAGAACAAGTCCTCATGTTTCCCTCTGGAACGGCCGCTATTTCCTCTGCGGGTCCTATAATTCGTGTTTGGGATATTGTTGCGGGAGGGCGCTGTCTGAAAGCCATATCCAATCACCAGAAAACAGTCACTGCCCTGACTTTCAATGCTGACGCCAGTCGTCTGCTAACCGGTGGATTGGACCATATGGTCAAAGTATATGATGTCAGCACGTATAAGGTTGTGCATACGATGCGGTACCCGGCACCTATTTTGTGCTTGGCGGTTTCGGTAAGAGCTCTTCGCTACATCTTCTAGCTCTCGCGTGACTATCTTACTTTAGCCTGATGAAACCCATATCGTGGGCGGGATGTCCGACGGCACGCTTTCGGTTCGGCGGCGGCAAACTAGGAGCTCTGAGCTTCAGCCAGGTCTCCTAGGGTCTGCGAGTCTCTTCGGCGAACAATTGGCGGGTGTCGGACAAGGGCATGTGAAGGATAAGGCCAAGGCCAAGCGATTGGGAGATCCAAATGAACTGATGGTGGAGCGACGGAGAAGAAAGCGGCTGAGGGACTATGATCGTCTGCTCAAAGCATTCAAATATTCAGCAGCATTGGACGCCGTTTTGCGAAAGGTTCGGTTTCTGTTCCGCCACACTCTCATTTCTTTGACCTGGCGATTAGAACGTACCCCCAGCAACCACATTTTCCTTAATACAAGAACTCATACACCGCGATGGTCTTAAAATCGCACTCGCCGGCAGGGACGATGTTCTTCTCGAGCCAATTCTAAGGCTTCTTCTCAAACACGTTACTGATCCACGGTTTGGCGAGTTGGTTTGCGACGTAGCCCGTGTTGTTATTGGTGCGTTAGTATTCAAAATTTAGTATCACCCTAATTCCAACGGACACTAGATATGTATCAAGCCGTCATCGGGCAAGCACCTCTGATGGACTCTTTGTTTGTGCGGCTGCATAAAAAGGTCATGGCCGAGCTCCGGTTCCAAGCAGAACTTCAACGAGCCAAAGGCGCACTGATGATGGTCATGTCTTCTTCCCTGGCTTCATTGCCGCCGTAGTCTTGCGGTCGAATACGTTTGCCACGCTTTATATATATATATATATATATATTAGACAGGCGAGGCCTATGAGTCGAGAGCTTCGATGAGGCCACTAAGTATCTGTTTTTGCGAGGGTGCATGATCGTCCTGAGATCCCAGCTCGCCCACATTATCACGATAAATGCGGAGGGTTTGTACGATATCTTTCAGGCTTTGGTTCTTGCGATTCAGCATTTGCAAGGCGTGCATTTGAATCTAGGGCGATCGGTTAGGCGCAATACGTCGGAATTGAGCTGAACCTCACTCCATCGTCTTCCATGACAATCCACCCTAAAATGTAGTCCACAGTTTGTAGCGTGAAGAGTCCACCATCCAAGCGCCGGAGATACCATAGGTCTTGGTCCTCGCCGGTAACCTCTTCCCCATTATCTAGCATTTCCTTCAAAACCTTGAGTCAGAAAGATGTTACAGTGTGTTGAAGCGACTAACTTTCTTATCTGCCTCGATTTCTCGGTTAGTCACTTCCAACCGTGTATGGGCAGAATCACGAATCTCCAATAGCTTGTCGACTTTCTCGTAGTTATTCTCCACAAACTTTGTGAGTAAGCGTATTCGTTCGGGTGTATCAGAGGGAAGGTTGCTGAGGAGGGACGAGATGATACCAAGTATATGGGATAAATCTTCTGGAGGGGCTGTCGTGTTTTTCTTCTTTTGAGCCTAAGACACATCCGGTAAGACGCAATACTCAGAATGCTTGTAGATGTCGTACCTTGCCCATGAAGATAGAAAACAGAGTTTTTAGGCCGAGCGCCTCCACAAAGGCTGCACAAATGTCAGAGCCCTTTGGACCGGACATCGCATAGTTTAGCGTCTTGATAGAACGTGATCGGGATTGAATCTTCTCTCTGCAATATTTGGGTTAACGGAGCGGCATTGATCATGAAAATGAGATATACTTCATCATAAGAACCATCAAATCAGGTCCTTCAGAATCAAGGAAAAGCTTTTTGATAGGAGGCTCATCCAAAGCTGAGCACAAGGCGTCGAAAAGATTTTCCATGAATTCAATTTCATCTGCGTCCACAGGGTCTCGCCGCCGAAAGTGCTACTAAAGGGGTGAGGATAAAAGTTGGTATGGTTAGTGGAGAACGTACTGATAAGATTTTGAGCACGGTTTCTACGCCATCTTTCTGACCAAATTGTAGGCGATTCTCAGCGTTGTTCTGAAGCAGGATCGAGAGGAGTTCGGCAGCATAACTACGATTTTCGTCGTGGTTTGTTGCTTGCATTCGGTCAAGCAGCCACGGTAGCAATCTTGTTTTGGATACAAGTGTGCTTGATAGCTCTGTGTTGAAACCAACGAGGTTCTCAAATATTCCTGGTTTTGGCTGTCAAAAGATTTGCGCCTCGGAAGTGCTCGTAGCACTTACCCAAGATGTGGAAAACGCCTTGTCTATCTGACTCTTCCGATTCATTCATGCGTTGTAGGTTGTCAGTCAGTAAGTCAAATATCGAATTCTCTAGCTGAAGAGATCGTCAACGACTAGCGTAAATTCTGAGAGGGATCATCTGTACCAAGTTGTCCACGAGGACTTTTAAGGCTTCTTCTGTTTCTCCTGTTCCTTCTTGTTCTTCCTCGGCCCCAACGTCCTCGTCGGTAAGCTCATGAATAAGCTCGACAACGTCAATTACGATGTCCATATTTTCATGAGTGAGAAGACCAATGAGGAGGGTGACAGCTCCTGCCTTAACAAGTTCGGGGTATGCTAAAGTTGGTGCTTGAGCCAAGGGAAGCAAGCTTTTTATTGCAAGATCTAAGTCAGCCTCAGAGTCAATGAACCTGAGGAGAGTGAGATGTAAGGATTGGGGTGAACAGGAAGTGATTCAATGCGCACTTTGTAGGGTCGTCCGGGTACTTCGAGCGTTGGTCTGTATTCTTATTTACAGCACGTTCAAACTTGAGCAGTATGCGTCGAATTGAAGTCACTGACAATTCCTCTGGCTGCGACAAGCAATGAACGACGGTAGAGAATATCGCAAAGTTGTACCGCTGACCTCATCTGGCTGACCCTCTCCTGTTGCCGAGTCAAAGATGTTCAATATCTGCTTCTGCTCTTGAGTCAATCCACCTCCATAAAACCGGCCGTCCTCATCTTCTTCCGCGAAATAGTCTGCATCCCCTCCAGGAGCGAAGTTCATATCTATGTCCTCTTCTTCCACATCCTCGACGGTGACTGCACGTGCCTTTCCCTTGTCCGTTGTTGGCACTGCATGACTCGGGGTGTCCTGTTTCATTCGCTTAAGTGCTTCTGGCGTTGGGTTGTCGGGCATTTTGCGCTTCAGACTGCCTGCTGAGAGCTTGGGAGCCTAGCTGAAAGTTAATAAGTTAGTGGAACTGGCGGTATGGGGACACACTTTGAAGAGTTGATCTACATCCATTTTTCCTGTCTGGTATACTTGGCTTCCGTTGGTGTCTCGAACAGGCTTTATGTGATAGTAGATGTACTAGTGTGCAAGGAGACTTAGACTTGAATTTGACAGAATCAGAGGAGTTGCCTTATGCGGGTGTACACGTGACCACAAACTGTCGATTAAGGCGAGTGTCGAGAGCTCATACATTTCGTCCCCACCTTGCTACTATGGCTCTGCCAAGTGCAACTCCAATGGAGGTTGCACAACACCTTTCTTCAACATCCGACCTCGAACAACGCGTCGCACGAATAGCTGACCCAAATATTGGTTTGTTCCCTTCCTCTTCTAGCCCTATAGCCTGTTAACTGCTTGCACAGACCTCAGGACTAAACATACAGTTGCCTCGGAAATCCGAGAAATTCTCGATACCGTACGAGATACAGAGTCTGCTCGCACGTACCCATACCTCGTCCCCGCTCTCACTGAACTCCTCCGTTCTGGGGAACCAGCCTTCTCGAAGGATACACCAGAATATGCATTTCGTCGCGTGCTCCTGGAAATTCTGAACCGGTTACCTGTCAGCGAGAGTCTCCGCCCTCATGCACAGACGATATTTAACTGCATGCTTCATGTCATACGCCATGACAATGAGGAGAACGGTACCACAGCCTGCAAAGCGCTGGTGGACATCATCCGAGGCTACCGCATCCTCACCGAAGAAAGCCTCAACGAGTTTGTCGCCATTTTCCTGCAAATATTTCAAAATATGAAAGGACTAGTAGAGGAAGTACTCTCAGAGGGTTCTGCAATTCTTGATCCCACGATTGTGTTCCCCAGCGTCCGAAGCTTCAAGGTCCTCGGCGAAATGGGCATGGTCATCGTAATCATGTCTCAAGTCCATCGCCAATTAGTATCCCCAGCCATGCAAGCTTCTATCCCTTATGCTTCCGAAGTCCTCGCACTGGAGTCTCCCGCCCAACATAAGGCTCGTACAGACTTTGAGGCAATGGATGGTATATGGTCGGGGATGTCACCTACGGTAAAAAATGCGGGAGCGTATAGCGAGTTCATCCATTCTCAAATCAAGGCATGTATGAATCTGTTAAGTCCCAATGCGTATATTAATTTGTCGTGTAGATGTTGTCGTATCTCGCTTATAACATGCGTTTTTCTGGAGAACAACCCGAAGGCTACGCCGAAACACTGATTTTGAGTGCTCTGCGCTTGCTTCAAGACTGCCCGAGCAATGGTATTGCTCTCCGAAAGGTCCAGGTGTTATATGTGCATTTGAAATAATTCTAACACTCCCTATTTGATCAGGAACTCATGGTAGTCTTCCGCCATTTGATGAGCACCAACCACCGACGTGTCCTCTTCGATCACCTTGACAAGCTTTTTGACGAGCATGTATTACTCGGAACTGGAATTGCAAGTAAGGAGATGCTACGGTGGGTGCTCACTTATTTGGGTTGAGTCTCTGTCTGAGCTTCCGATAGTGTCGCTGTCTACAGTTCAGTCACCGATTTAGTTCACCATCTGAGGAACGATCTTACCTCGGCACAACTCAATCACATCGTGAATTCGTACTCTTGTCTCGTTCATAATCCTGCCCTCGGAAACAACCTCCATACCCTTTTTGCGAAGATGATGTTTGGGCTCACTGATGCCATTCTGGCGAAGGAGACACAGCAAGGAGCGGCCAAGCTTCTCACAATCATGTTCGAATCCTGCTTGGAGCGTCTCGAGGGTCTGGCCATCGTACACGAAGAAGTTTCAGGCCTGCTCGAACGCCAGAAGGTCGACACGCCATCGGGTCCAGACGTTTTTTTGATAGAAAAAGCGCGTCCTGTTGGTGGTGCTACATATGCTATTGATAAACCGGAAGACACGATCAGTGGTATGTATTTTCAGATATCCTATATCCCTCTACTCATACACGTTCAGAATCTCGCGTCATATTTAGGGCATTGCTACATGGCTTCCGTGTTTGTCTTGCATCGCTGAAAAAATGTGACGCCCCCATCATTGATGGCACCTACGTATTTCGGCTTTTTGAAGGATGCATCCGGTGCATGGTCTTGCTCGACCCCGAGCCCCGCCCAGATCCTCGAGGCACCAACGAATATTCTGATGCGGTAGAGTGGTTTGGCCATGCCCTCTTGGAAATAAACCTTCACGTCTTCCAAGAAGTGTGGACTCACAAGATCGACTTCTTTTTTGACTGTGCCCGAACGCGTATCCTGCTTCTCAATATCTGCCAGTTCCTCTTCGCTCGCGAACAAACATCGCCAACTCTACTTGCCATCGTTCTGAAGTACCTCGTTGATCGTCTGCCCTTGCTAGGAGAGCAAGACGACATGACAGCAGCAGCGACAATCAGACTGTACAAAATGGCGTTTGCTGCAGTCTCCCAATATCCAGTACTCAATGAACCCATCCTCGCTTCTCACCTGGCTAAACTCTTGATGGACTGCTTTCCTCTTGCTGCCAAAGCCACAAAACCGACACATTTTTTCCATCTTCTACGCGCCCTCTTCAGGGCCATTGGCGGTGGCGGAGGGAGGTTTGAGTTGTTGTACAAAGAGGTCCTCCCCTTACTCCCAGAAATGCTGGAGAGCCTCAATCGCCAGCTTCTCGCGTCGGAGGGCATTGCTCGTGACATGATCGTTGAACTCTGTTTGACCGTTCCCTTGCGTTTGACTCATCTGCTCCCTCACCTCACCTATCTCATGCAACCATTAGCACTGGCATTGCGCGGCAGTCCGGAGCTTGTGTCTCAGGGTCTTCGTACTCTCGAGTTGTGTATTGATAATTTGACGCCGGACTTCCTTGATCCCACCTTGAGCACGGTGTTGAGGGAGCTCATGGAGGCGCTGTTTAACCACCTCAAGCCTCAACCCGCTAGTCATCATGCTGCCCATACAACCATCCGTATCCTTGGAAAGTTAGGCGGGCGCAATAGACGTTTGCTCACCAAAGAGCCTGCACTCAGCTACCACCATCATTCTGAATCCGCTAGAATGGCCATCTCCTTCGCAGGTTCTAGGGAAAGAATTGACCTAGGACCCGTGTCTACCCTCGCTGCCCAAAGCCTGACAAAACTTTCAAATCCCGATCGTGAACATGCGTATCATTATCTCGAGAATTGTTTGTCGACAATCGTTTATGAGGTTAGTAATCAAGCAGTCATTATATTATCGTAGCTGACCCATCCTTCAGGGTATCAAAGGACGTAATGCAGAGGATGTCTTCATCCGGACTCTCGAGGGAGTCTATGATGCCATTCATATCCCCGAGCTTAGCACCGAAGCAAAGACATACATCCGGAACCTGTCTCGATCTGTTTTTGAACTCTCCATCCGCAAGCATCAGTCGCGGGATGCAAAGGGTGGCCCAAATCGTCTTCTGTTTTGCTACCTAGATGCATTACCTCATGCACTGGCAAGGGAGCAACCCGAACAAGCTGAAGCTGCACAAGAGCTGATTGCCAAAATCATCGAGGATTTGGTGGCTATGAAGAACCAGCCCAATGTCAGCCAACAAGAAATCATTCCTATTTTGCATCATATGGCCAATCGATTCACTGCCCTCTGCCTTGATGAGCAATGGGTTCGAAAAAGTGCTGGGTGTAGCGGGATCAAGCTCATGACGCAAACTCCCGACTTAGCTCAGAAATGGATTAGCGACCGCGAGGGTGAGCTTGTCCGGACCCTCCTTCACATCTTCAAGGATCTACCTCTCGACATCTCTCGTGATATCGACGACATAATTGACATCCTCCTTGAGGTCCTTCGGACAAGTAACGCCCATCTCGATTTGAACGGCGAAGGTGCAGCAGCAGCACGCAATAAGCTGGTCAATCTTATGGGAATCTTCTTCCCGGAAATTCAAAACTCGAATCCCATCGTTCGTCAGGCAGCTCAGAAATGTATTGGATATCTGGTCTCCCTTAGTGGACGACCCGCCGTTGATTTGTTGATGCCTCATCGAGATCGCATGTTGACTGGCATTTATACAAAGCCGTTGCGCGCGCTGCCGTTTTCGAAGCAGATCGGGATGATTGAGGCGATTCGCTACTGTGTCAGCCTTGATCCTCCCCTCGTCGAGCTCAACGAGGAACTCCTGCGTCTGCTGCACGAAACCCTTGCCCTCGCCGATGCGGACGATGCGCAGTTATTGGGTCGAGGAAGCGTTCGTCAAGGCACGATCGAAATCACTAAGCTTCGCGTCGCTTGCATCAGGTTATTGACGGCATCTATGCCCATCACTGACTTTTTCTCGCGTCAAGCCCAAACTCGACAAAGGTATGTTGGTTGACCGTGATTTGATCGTAATTTTGACTTATCCCATGCATAGGGTAACCGGTGTTTATTTCAAATCTCTATACTCACCTTCGCCTGAGGTCAAGGACGTTGCTCACGAGGGCCTCAGGATGGTATTGACTCACCAGAGTCGCTTGCCTAAGGAACTTCTACAAACAGGATTGCGACCCATCCTGATGAATCTCGCGGACCCCAAACGTCTGTCAGTTCCTGGTCTTGAAGGACTTGCTCGCCTTCTTGAACTCCTCACCAATTACTTCAAAGTCGAAATCGGGCACAAGCTTCTCGATCATTTTAGAAGCGTAGCGGACCCCCAGATGCTCCAGCAATCCTCAAGACTTCCGTTGGCTGACCACGAAGGGATATCCAAGTTGGTCAAACTCGCTAACATCTTCCACCTCCTCCCATCCACCGCCAATATCTTCCTGGAGAATCTCGTAAATGCCGTGGTACAAACGGAAGCCCAGATGCATTTCTCGACTCGGAGTCCTTTCTCAGAACCCCTCGCTAAATACTTGGATCGATACCCCGTTGAAGGCATAGACTTTTTCATGCGACATCTCAAGCTCCCACAACACCTTCGCACACTCAGGAGTATCCTTCTTGGAAGATACGCTCCGAATCTTGAGCGCGAATTGGCCTCAAGAACACCCTTATTGGTCAATTTATGCGCTCAAGGTGCTGATACCAGCATGTTAACCCAGGCGTTGCTCTTATTCCATGACTTGGCGGAAATCTCCCCAAGTTGGATATCTGACTATGAACTTGCTATTGATGCACTGGTCAAGGTTTGGCGCTCTTCAAACGTCCAAACTGGTGCTCCCGATCTCGTGCAGAGACATTCCCTTATACTCGGAGTCTTCATGAAGGCCCTCCAACAATCTCCTCGTATCGACCTTCTCTTTGACATTGTCGCTGTTTTCGATCGCAACCTCAGCATGGACGTCATTCATGTCTCTCAGTTCCTTTATAAACACGTGGCGTTGAGCGAGGATACAATATTCCGTCGCAACGTTCTCCTTCGATTCTTGACTTGGTTTGGCGATGTATCCGTCCCTTGGAACCAGAAAGGATCCTTCCTCCGCTATATCATCACACCCACTCTCCTCATTCATGCCTCTCGTGGATCTAGCAACGAACGTCTCTTGGATATCGATTACATCAATAAACTCCATCGACTTATCTGGCAGGAAAACGTCGTGTTTGCGGACGCCGATGACATGTTCAAAATCGAACTCCTCCACTTTACCACAATTCTCGTACAACACTACTCCGACCTCTTGGAAGATGTCAAGAAAGATATCATCAAATGTGCATGGCACCACATCACTAACAGCGACGACATCATCGTGAAGCAGACAGCCTACCTTTTAGCAGCTCAATTTTTCGCTGCCTTTCCAACTCCGCAAAAGTTTATTCTGCGCGCTTGGACTGGTTTGCTGCGTTTGTCTCACTCAGAGGGCAAACCTCTTGTCCGCCAGGAAGCACTTGCTGTTTTGGCACCCGTCCTTCCTCAAGCTGACTCGAGTGAACCTGGACACCCCCAATGGGCCAAAACTACTAGGCGACTACTTGCTGAAGAAGGCCTAGCTCAGATGATCGCCATTTATCACCTTATCATCAAGCAGCCTGAACTCTTTTATCCCGTTCGTTCGTTATTCGTACCTCATATGGCGAATTCCCTGAGCAAACTGGGGATGTCGACGTCCTCGACGGCGGAAATGCGGTCTCTTTCCATTGAAGTTCTTCAGGTCATCTTTGACTGGGAGGAGCAGGCGACACAGGCCGCACAGGACAACAAGGGCGAGGCCATTTGGCTCACACCCATCGGGCTCCGCGAGAACATGATCAGTTACTTAGTTCGTCTCGCTACTTTTCCCCACGATCAAGCAGCAAAGGCTACCCTCGTTCCTCGAGCCCTCACGCTGTTGCAATCGATGGTTGGACCCAATGGTTGGACCGAAGTGACTGTTGGCTTGCGCTACTTCTCGAGAACTCTTGAACAGGTGGGTTATTCATCAACGCAATTTTACGATTTCTCAAAAGCTTTTACAGAACGATCTATCAGCCGAAAATGCTTTGTCACTTGCCATCGCAAGTGCCAAAGTGCTTCAGGTCATTACCGCAGAGCAGAGCGACACATGGTTCACTACGAACGCAACGGCCCTGCAGAAACTCATTCGAAAGGGACTCTTGACCGATGACCATGCTCTACAAGATGCCCTACACCCTATCTTCGATCACCTCATTCGCCTATTCCCGTTGCCCAAGGAGGAGGAAGAACAGCAGACAGAGCTCTCTGACTTCCACTCCTTTGTAAACAACACTATTGGAGATGGCCTGCGCAACAGCAACACGCCTCGCAGTATTCTTCTTATGCTGAAGTCCGTCGTTACCGTCACACCTGAACGGGTTGAGGCATTCAGCCAACCCTTGATGAAATTGCTTAGCAAACTAGCGAAAGAGCATATCCAGTCCCCTCCCACCAATGGAACTGAAGGCAACGTCCGCCTCATCATTCTTCTCCTCGAAATTTGCCAGATCTCCGTGACATACCTTGCCGACCAGCGGCGGTGGTTGCTCAGCACGCTGGTCGTATTGGTAGAGAAATCGAAGAGCGTTCAACTTTGTCGGTATATGCTGGACTTGGCTCGTACATGGGCTATGCATCGACAAGAAGCTTATCCCACCATGAAGGAGAAAGCCAGTCTCATTCAAAAGATGACGTTCTACGAAACGCGGGGAGAAGTGCTCTTCCATCCATATCTCGAGCTCATCTACGATATCTATACGGAACCATCTCTTCGTCGAAGCGATCTTACCACCAGGCTTGAACCTGCCTTTTTGCTGGGTTGCCGTGCCAAAGACGCCTTGTTGCGGGAGCGATTCATGGATCTATTGGATGTTAGTGTGCCTCGATCGTTATTCGGTCGTTTAACATACATCCTTGGCGTTCAAAGTTGGGAAGTTCTCGCAGACCACAATTGGATTTACCTCGCCCTGCATCTCATACTCGGAGCGGCCGACCTCGATGCCCCCGTCACCACAGACCGTCGTCAGGCACACAGCGACCCCCTGCCTGCCATCCAAAGACCCGATGCTCGGAGCGTAGTTCGCCCATTGCAAAGGTTACTGTTCCTTGACCCCCAGACCGCCCATGAGATGTGGTGCTCAGTATTCCCTGCCGCATGGTCTGGCCTTTCGCGACGCGAACAGATGGATATTACCAATCACATGATCAACCTTTTGAGCAAGGAGTACCACATTAAGCAAGCACATTTACGGCCCAACGTCATTCAAACACTCCTTACTGGCATCTATGGGTGTTCGCCTCCCCTCATGCTTCCTCCCCACCTGGTCAAATACCTGGCGAAAACCTTTGGCGCATGGCATGTCGCACTGGAGATCCTCGGTTCTTCGTTGGAAATGGTCAAAGATGATGAGCCTAATATCCGGGAATATGTTCACGATTCTCTTGCAGAGGTATACGCTGAGTTAGCAGATGAGGATATGTTCTATGGGTTGTGGCGACGTCGAAGTCTACATCAAGAAACAAACATTGCTCTGGCGTTTGAGCAGCATGGTTTCTGGGAACAAGCGTCGGCTGCATACGAAAATGCCCAGACTAAAGCGCGAGGAGGTACTATCGCGTTTTCTGAACCGGAATATTGTCTGTGGGAGGATCACTGGGTTCTGGCTGCTGAGAAGCTCCAGCAGTGGGATATTTTGTATGATTTCGCAAAGAGCGAAGGAAATCAAGAGCTCATGCTGGAGAGTGCGTGGAGAATCAAGGATTGGGCCGATAATAAGGACACTTTGGAAGAACAAGTCAAGCAACTCCCTGAAATTCCTACACCCAGACGACGCGTCTTCGAAGCCTTCTTGGCACTGCTCAAGTTCCCAGGGGCCTTGGACAAGAATACCGAATTCACCAAGGTGCTAGAGGATGCAATGCAGTTGTCACTACGTAAATGGGTTGGATTGCCGACACACCTATCCTCTGCTCACGTCCCTCTCCTGCAACACTTCCAGCAATTTGTCGAGTTGCAGGAAGCTGTCCAAATTTTTGGTTCATTATCGCAGACCAATGCACAAAACCTCGAGAAGAAGTCATCTGAGCTGAAAATGGTTCTCCAAGCTTGGCGCGAACGTCTACCCAACATCCAAGATGATATCAACCTGTGGAGCGACCTGGTGGCATGGCGCCAAAACGTTTTTCATGCGATCAACAATGCATATATGCCTCTCATCAACAACCAAGGCAACAACAACGCCAACACCAACACCAACACATACGGATTCCGAGGCTACCACGAAACAGCGTGGATCATCAACCGTTTCGCCCATGTTGCGCGGAAACATGATCTTCTCGACGTCTGCTTCACCTCGCTAACGAAGATCTACACGTTACCAAATATAGAGATCTCGGAAGCGTTCCTCAAATTGCGAGAACAAGCCCGCTGTCATTACCAGAAGCCAAATGATCTGCAAGCTGGGTTGGATGTCATCAATAACACCAATCTTATGTTCTTCTCCAATTCGCAGAAGGCAGAGTTTTACACCCTCAAGGGCATGTTCCACGCTAGACTGACACGAAACGAAGAAGCAAACCACGCCTTTGGGCAAGCTGTTCAGCTCGATATGGCTCAGGCCAAAGCTTGGGCTGAATGGGGCCGTTTCAATGACCGGGTGTTTAAAAATGCTGGCGCGGAGAACACTGACTTGACCAACGCTTCGAGTGCAGTGAGCTGCTATTTGCAAGCCGCGGGGTTATACAAGAACGGAAAAAGTCGGCCCCTGCTGACTCGCATATTATGGCTGCTGAGTTTGGACGACAGCGCCCTGACGATTTCGAAGGCATTCGACACATACAAAGGCGATGCAGCGTTTTGGTATTGGATAGTCCTTACTCCTCAACTGTGTCAATCTCTCAATCATCGCGAGGCTAAGCAAGCACGTTACCTGCTCCTGAACCTTGCTAGGCATTATCCCCAGGTATGTTAATAAATCATAACTCCGTAGAGAGGCTCATCGCCTTGTAGGCCCTATTTTACCACCTGCGAACATATCGAGAAGAGCTGCAGTTGATGAGGAAGGCCGCCCAAGCGCGGGCTATTTCACTCAATCAACCAATAATGGATACCACTCGCCGCCCAGATGAACCCGCCAAAGATAGCAATGAGAACACCAACGGCGCCGCGACTGCCCAAGGCCAAACACCTGCTAACTCAGCCACTACCCCGAACCAGAACGGACAAACCTCCGCCGAAGCAGCAGCGGCATTCCCCAGACAAGCATCTGAACTCGTTGACGAGGTTCTGCAGGTCCTAAAGACGACGTTCCCCTTGCTCATTCTCAGTCTCGAAACCATGGTCGACCAAATCCACCAGAAGTTCAAGCCACCCCAAGAAGAGGATATCTACCGCCATATATGCCTTCTTCTTCAAGAAGCAATCCAAGTATGGGTCATCCCCTTTTCCCCTTTCCAAACTAATCAATTATCTTTAAAAAACAGAATTACATCCTGCGAATGAACGCCCTCGAGGACGATGGCTCCCTCGCTCCTCATACCCAACAGACGCTCTCCCGTCTCGCCCCAATAATAGGGGGGCCCGTCCGGGTGGGTAGTTCAATTTTCATCTGGCCAATTAATTCTCAATCGCTTTTGCATCCTCAGAAAGAGTTTGAGGAAGATTTCTTGGTCTCAAAGCCGAACCACTACGAGTATATTCGCCGATTGCAGCAATGGAGAGACAAGTACGAGAGGATGCTCGACTCTCGTCCCCGCATACAACCACTCGCATTGGTCAGCCACTATTTGACCGAGTTTCAGTATAACAAGATCGACGAGATTGAGGTTCCCGGTCAGTATACTGAGGTACGTTCAGCCAGTTGCATCAATGTTGACATTCTGACTGACATGAACCCCAGGACAAGGACACGAACCAGAATTTTGTCAAGATCCAAAAATTCGCTTCCAAGTTCGAGCTCGGCCGTTCAAACGGGACTTGCTGGAAGAGGTTCACGCTTCATGGAAATGACAACACCAAGACTTCCTTCATGGTCCAGATTCCCTGCCACCGCCAATGCCGTCGCGAGGACAAGGTCATGCAAGTTCTCAGGACATTCAACGGGTTCGTCCCTTCTGGTCTAGTTAGTGCATATCAACTTGCTGATATTGAGTTATAGCGTATTACAACGGAAGAAGGAAACCCGAAAGCGCAATCTCTCGTTCCATCTGCCAGCCGCCATATCTTGCAGCCCAACCCTGCGCCTGTTCCAGACAGATTCTTCGTACATCACACTTGGCGATATCTACGAATTACACTGCGAGGATACTGGTATTTCAAGGGAGGAACCTATATTATTTGCGGGAGAAAAGGTGAAGAAAACCCTGCGGGAATTCCGACAGAACTCGACAAGACAGTTGACCAAAACCGAGTACATCACACTCAAAAGTGATATATACGATGAAGTTGCGGTGAAAATGGTGCCCGACACTGTCCTGACAAATGTGAGCTGAAATCTTCCTATGGTAATCCTGTTTTTAATAAACGTCCTAGTACATGATACGGACGATGGACGGGCCCAGTGAATTGTGGAGGATGCGTAGACAATTTGCCTCGCAACTTTCTGCATCCTGCTTCATGACCTTCGTTTTTTGTCTCTCGAGTCGCCATCCAAGTCGGTTCCAGATCTGTCGGTCGACGGGCCAAGTTGCTATGACGGAACTTCTCCCAGGTATCTCGAGCGGGCTTCCTGTCTTCGCGACCAGCGATGTCGTCCCCTTCAGATTGACATCAAACATGCAAACTTTCCTCGGTCCCATATTCACGGAAGGCATCTTGACTTCTGGAATCATGGCGATTGCTCGTTCCCTCACCGAACCTGAGGTAATCTTCTCATCATCAAAGGTGCTCATTGGTCTTACCGTTCTTTTAGTATACCTTGGAGCAACAACTCTGCTTGTTCGGGCGAGATGAGGTGATCTCGTGGATGACAATGCAAAGGCGACCTTGGATGGTCGGTGATGCTGCCTTCCGCCAAGGAGTTGCTGCCAATATCGACGGTGTTGTCAAACGTGCGGAGGTCATGGCATGCAAAACCGAAAGGGAGAACGTGAGTACCTATCTATGCCTGCATCTCCTTTCTGTGCTTAACGCCCTTGTATCAGCAACTTCAAAACAACGGTGCTACTGCAACGGTTCCTGTCGTTCAAACTATCACCAACTTGATATCCACTGCTACTAATCCGGTTCAACTCGCGAAAATGGGCGAACTCTATCTTCCGTGGTTCTAGAATGGATTGTAATCGACTTGCTCTCAGATTGTAACTGTTAGATATGTAATATACATGTAGTATATAGTTCGGCAAATATTAGTAGACGCTTTGACTTGTGATTGATGCTCGCTAGAACTCTCCTTGAAACTCATTGATGGATACACTCAGCGGTTGAACCGGAGCGAAGCATGGCCTCTGCAAACAATACGCGAAGGTCAGAATGTTGTTGCGCGGGTCGTGCGTTTGCTCGCATAATTTGTTCTGCATTTCCTAGACGAGAAAAACGACTTGGTCCTTTCGAAGGAGCAAAGAGCTGTCGACATGCGATGAACAAGCCAAACCGTCTTTCGATTTTTTATTAAACACACCTTGACTGTAGTATCAATTCCACTGACAGCTACCAATGGCAAAGATGGGTGTGCCTCGATGACATTCACCACGCTGCTATCTCCTTCATATATACCGCTCAGGCCAGCAGAGGACTTGTCCCAGACAAAGAAGTTGCCATCATCCGATCCGGAGACCACCGACTCATCATTAGGACCGAGGAAATTAACTGGATCAAGGTAGTAAGGAGGCAGAATTCATGAACAAATTCGGTGAGCTGACCATCTTTTATTGTGTCGACATTTCGTACGCCAATATAACGTTTGCGAGGCATTATTGTTGGTACGCCAGGGTGGTAATTGAGCTGCATTTCAGCTGCTTCTTCCTTGTCAAACTCATCCTCGCTCGAGCCCTCCGAGTCGCTCTGTTCACCACTGTCTTCTTCCCCTTCCTCCTCCCCGGCTGTTTCTGCTTCGTGTGCACCCCAGCCCGGTTCTGTTTCTGTTTCACGGACTTGACTCAGCCTCCGCTGTTCTGCACCTGGTGCGCTGGGATTACTATCAAACGTTGATGACGCCGCTTGGTCCAATGGATCGTCGAGCGTTGAAAAAAGGTACACGGCGTCTCCACCGTATGCTGTTTTGCGTTCCTCATAAGAACCTGCGTGTGCCTAGCATACTTATACCTACATAAAAGAACCTACAGTTCCGTGAAATCAGGATGGTGGCCCTTCGAAGAGGAATGCTGAACATACTTCGTGTCCATTGTAGTTTGACATTCTTGAGCCAGTAATGTAATCTCTTGAAAACCTTTTTTTCTTCTCTGGCTTCAACCCTCTACCAAACCGGCGAACACAAGTCGTCATTTCTTCTGTTGATGATGGTACCCCCCATTCCTCCTCTATTCGACGTCCTATGTTCCTCCGGTCAAAGAGGTAGCCCTGGCGTTCCAAATCTTAGGCATGTAGTTGGTACCTATTGGCAGTGGACTCACATAGGGTGATTCACCGGAAACAACGAATTGGTATGGTGTTAGCGTCGATAGCGATAATGTCGAAAGGTCAATGTTGAGTTTCAAGAGAGGCATAGGACATGCATTTTGTCGACAGTTATGCGGCGTTCTAAGATCATGCTGCCTGACAGTACCATCCTATAGAAGGTCTGTCAAGATTTTGCAGCCCTTGCATCAGAACTCCGACGTACCTCTGATACAGTTAAGAACAGTGCTGGACTATCTTCGGTCACGATTCTCTTTACACGGTCACTATGACATCGCAACACCTTTGTCGAGCACTGGCGCATGTTATATTGTGTTTCAATACCATCTGGCACGCCGCCGCCTAAAGCCACATTGATGTCCGAAACTCGGATTTGTTTGTCTCCTGCAACAGTGACACTTTGTAATGCTTCAATGAGCACTGGGTTATCATTCGAGGAATTTGGCTGGATGAGATAGATGGCTAACTTACAGATGAGTAGAATATGGTAGTAATTGAGCATTGAAGATGTTTCCAGTGTGGCCAGTGTTGATAACCGAGCGACACACAAATGGGTACTCCTGTTTCGTGATTGAAGAATCTATTCTCCAAAGGCGCACAGTCGTGTCGTCTCCGCCACTCAACAGTAATTCGCCGTTGTGTGCCCAGCTCAATGCATTCACGCACCTGTAAACGAACGTCAACTTGCGCGGTCAGTTCGTCAACACTGAATGACTGCATACCCAGTGTGACCATATGAACCATCTTCACCCAAGACGTTAATCCTGTCGAGTGGGTCACAGAGGAGTCTGGATATGTTAAGATGTCTAATGTATTCTGTACGAGAAGTCGAGGGAAGAGCCTCTCTTAGGCTGAAGAGCGACTTGTATGGGGGGGAAGACATAAGACCATA
Source organism: Macrolepiota fuliginosa MF-IS2 (assembly GCA_015584085.1). Classification (NCBI taxonomy): domain Eukaryota; kingdom Fungi; phylum Basidiomycota; class Agaricomycetes; order Agaricales; family Agaricaceae; genus Macrolepiota; species Macrolepiota fuliginosa. The sequence continues at coordinate 188,607 of MU151065.1, read as the reverse complement.
AACTTCGATCTCATCTCTACCTATTCAGGCCCTTGGACTAAGCCTTGTCATGTTACGTAACAGCTTCGTCCACTGTCGATGACCATGTCGTTGAACGAGAAATTTGAGAAAAGTATGGGTATGTATCATACAACATATCAAAGGGCGTCAAAGTAATAATACTATCTCAATAGCGGTATGACATCGTCTCAGTGCTCTTTCAACACCGTGAGTCCACGAACAAATCCAGTCGTCAAGACCCGTTTAAGCCGAGTCGGCAAAACCGACAGCATTGCGACCAAGATCATAGACCGTAAAGTAGCGACGCAAGAAGACATCACCTAGTGATGCAATCAGCCGTTGGAGCAAAAACCACGTAAATGAACGCACCAATGATCCAAAGGGAACCCCAAGGAAGGTTGATATCCAAGCCGGTGAAGGCCGAGATACAAGTGCCCTGCACCTCAAGGATGTAGTCCGAAGCCTTCAAAGGGAAGGGGCGACCACCAAACCAGAATGTGAGGTCCGGAAGGGTGGGGAGCTTGGCGCAGTCAACGGTGTATTGACCATTCCAAGACTTCTTGGCACCAATCTGAGTATTCAACATCTCAGCCATGTCGGTAGGGAGAGCAATGAGGGAGGTGCCTATGAAATGCTTCAGCACTCATAACCAAATTCTAGAGATCCGGTTTACCAGTATCAATGGCAGCACCAGTATTCTCCAACTCGAGAATTTCATCGCCAAAGCCGACCTTCTGGAGCTCAACCTCCCAATAAGCCTTCTGGCGGATGGGGACGTAGTGAATCTTGCCATTGTATGCACTATTGTCAACGCCACCAAAAATGGCCTCACCACCATCGTCCTCGCTGCTGCCAAGACGGAAGGAAAAGACGGGCTCGTCAAGGAGACCATTGTTCACCATACTGTAGAAAGGAGGAACGATATGATTAACGGAGATAGTGTCGTATCCCAAACCAAGGATACCATCGAACCTAGTATAAAATCAGCAAATGCTATCCACCCTCACAGAGTATATACTCACTTTCCGAAGGCAAACGCGAGGCCAGGTTCCTGAGTGGCCTCTGCGAAGTCCTGACCACGGATGTTCAGATCGCCAATAGTGAGAACATCATTGGAGACAAAGCCCTTCATCGAACCAGAGCCATATTGAATCTCGAAGTCCGAGCCATTGGCCTTGTAAGTCGAGGACTGGCTCGAGTCGTACTTGGCATGGAGGAAACAAGCGATAGAGGTGCACTTGACACTCGGAACCCACAGATTGCTGGACCTAAACACAAGTGTTCGTGATTGTTCTTTGCGTTAACCCTTATGCACCGCTTACCCCGTGTCGAGGATAACTTTGAACTGCACTTGGGATGAGCGGGGTACGACAGCATCAAGAACAGCATATACGTACAGTTTGAGGGGGGTTACCGAGACCAATCTCAGTGAAGTATTGGGCGTTCATGAAGTCTTTGACACGCGAATAACGTTAGAATGATCCGATGACTTGGCGGGGGGGGGGGATAAACTCACTGCTGAGGGGAACACCATGGCCACCCTTGATGTCTTCCTGTGTCCAGAAGAGGGTCTCGCCGTCCTTAGAGACTGGGCGGCCAAAGCGACGGCCGTTACCGCCAGCACCGACTAAGGGCATTTGGGCCTGGGCGGGTGCGCCATACTTCTCAGCAAGCCAAGCACTCTCGAGCTCTGGGTTGTTGGCCACTGGCTCGAGCTTCTGGAGCTTGAACTTGTGTACTTTGGCCTCTGCAGCGAGGGGGAGGAGGCCAACGATAACGGGGGCAAGGGAAAGCAACATGGTCGAAGTGAGGAAGCAACCGAACGCAGGCGCTACTGCGGGGCATCCGCGCGGTTCTTGTTGGCAACGGCGTTACGCACGTCATATTCCTTTTCAGGAAGGTGGCTGCCGAACTCCGACCGAGGGTGCCGGAGAACCCACAGCTTGATATCTTCACTGTTCATACCAGGATGGCAAAACGTGGTGCGAATACTGAGGGGCCCCAACTCAGCCATATCGAGGCGCTTCTCATTGCCCAGGGCGCATGGGAAATGGGCACCGGCGCATCCACTTGGCCTGCAATGGCTAAAGTCCTCTCAGGCCACCCGCTGCTAACACGCCCAAAGTCGTTCTTTACGGCCCAGGTCTTTACTCAGTCTACTTCTCGCGTATACAATTTCTCATACAAACTCTATGTCAGTCCTGCCATACTATGTACGATCAATTAATGCAAGATGCCGGGCTAGAACCGTGAGTCGTCCGATTGGTGATTGGTTTCATGCATACCTAAAGACGATTCCAGAAACGACGAAAACAGCATCCCCAAGTGTACAGTCTCTAATTTGGTGAATTGCTTCCAACGAACTGACTTGTGGCGACATCAGCGTCGGCCCACGAGACCCTAGCACAGAAACATTACCAATTGCGTTTCGACGAGTTGCGTGAGCTGATACTTGCCGAGGAGAACGCGTTCAAGTACGATCTCCAGTCTCTGTGGGGTCATTGACTGACACATGAACATAGGGCTATCTTAAAAGAGATAGATGACATCAAAACTGGCAAGTGGGACGCAAGAATTAAGTCGGGCCTCACAGGTCAAACCGCAGAGGAAGAACATACACCTGCCGAAGTAGAGGTATCACCGAGCCTTTGTGTGTTTGTCCGCCAACTGAATATGTATGCAGACCTCTGCTGGAACGGGAGGCGAGGAACCTTTCAGTGGTTCAGACTTGAGCGGAGTAACGGAGACATCTCCATCTCTAACAAGAGTGGGTTATTCTCATCATTCTATGAATACTTGCAAATTGAGCTTTCCACGCAAGGACGATTCGGAGACACCGACCGTTACTAAGGCATCGGAAAGTGCTATGGAATCGGAGGAGCAGACACCACAAGTGAATGAGGATCCGCAAGAACAAACACCAACTGCTCACACTGAAACCAACGACATGGACGACGAAGTAGAGGAGGGTACCGGAGCAGAAGAGACCCCTATGGAAGATTTACCTGCAACCCCACTCGTGGATTCGGATATGGCAGTTGATGCAGTCGCACAGGCAACTGACAAGGATACCGAACAACTACGGCTAGAAGAAGAGGAGGAGGAGGAGGAAAACGTCACAGCCAACAAACCCGAGGAGGAGGAAACTGATCACGAAGAAAATGAACAAGCTGTTCCGGAAGAATCAGATGTGACTGAGGAGCCGGCAAAGCCAACGGAACATAAGCCTGAGGAAGAGGAAGAAGAGGAAGACACAAGAGAAATTGCTCAAGAACACGAGGAAATGGAAACTGAGGAAACGCTACCCCAGGATACTGAGGTTAACACACCCCGAGCACCATCAGAGGAACGAGAAGAAGAGGCCACTGAAGAGCCTGAGCAGCATGCTGAGGAGGAAGGTACGTCTGACGAGGAACCAGCTCAGACAACTCGCCGTACGTCCCGTCGATCTTACCTCGTGGCGGCCCCATTAAAGCATTTTGCAGGTTCCACCCGTAACAGAAGGCCATCTGTATCATCAGCACCAGTCGCTCGGAAAACGCGCCGCCAGCGACGTGTGTCAGAACCAGATGCTCAATCACCGGCCGCCACAGAAGGAGAAAATGTCGACATGGATGAAATCAAGGCTGAAACTCCACAAGAAGACCACGCTTCATCACCAGCACCTGTTGAGCCCATTGGCACTCGCCGCCGTAATTACCTCAAATTGACATCATAAATCTCTTGCTTACACACTCGAACAGGTAAACGAAAGGCATCGATTGTAGAGGCCGTTGATTCCCCCCGCGATCGTAAGCGGCACAGGGATGAATCTGAGCCGGTCGAGGATGAGGAGCCTGGTGAGTGCCCACATCTCCCGTTTGACGCACGAACTAACTCGTCGGCACGGCTAGGTCCTTCTGCGGCTGGACGGCGACGACGCGGAGATCGTTCTGAAGAGCAGGTCGCCTTGAAGAGATTTCAGAACGTCATTACTATGTTGCATTCACAAATATCCCAACACCGTAACGGCAATATTTTCCATAACCCGATTCGGACGGTTGAAGCACCAGACTATCATGATATTGTCAAGCGTCCTATGGATCTCAAAACTATCAAGGGTAGGGTGAAAGATGGCCTAATCGCTAATTCGTTGGAATACAAGCGGGACATCTTCCTCATGTTCGCGAATGCGATGATGTACAATCGCCCTGGCTCTGGTGTATACCACATGGCCGAGGATGTGAGTGGTTCGCCATTGCTTATTGGCGTTGAGTTTACCTTTATGCCCAGATGATGCATGAGAGCGAAGGTTTTATCAGTGCATTCCGACAAACCGAGGGTCTTGTTCGCGGCAGACCTTGAGACCCATTGATTCCTCTTTATTTTGAGCTTTTCCGTCTTGTTATTGTATCCTATATACCTGTGTTGGATCGCGATTGTAGGGCCTTGACCCCGTAGTCAGACTTCGAACACGTTTTCATTGTTTGTGTGCGGGCGGGTTAATAGAGCAAATAATGGTTATGTTTGCTTTATGCTTGGTCACTTTTACTCAAAATTTGTGACTCACAGCTGTATTCCAGCAATGTCCATCCTTCGTGCCTTGGGCCCTCGCTTTGGATGTGTGGTCCTGTCAGGGTATAGAGGACTGTTTGTCGCGAGTTGAATAGGTCGATTGTTGTTGGGTCATCATTGCACCGCAGATGCGGACATCCGACTAATCAACTTGGCACCGACTTGCCAGGTGCTCTGAGCGCTTTTCGGCCCTGCCTTTCCTGCACTTCAACAACCAAACTCATATTACCTGGCTGGTCCTCAGACCATAGAAGAGGCTTGAGCGTCGCTGTTGATGCCATTCAGACAGCCTGTAAGTGACAAGAACCTCTGCTGTTGTCACCAATCGCTAATTTCTGCCCAAAACGTATGTTGGTTTTACGACGAACGACTTGCAGTGTTGTATCCCTTGTGACTTACTTTAAGACATTGGGCGTGGCCTGGAGAGCATTTGCCAGGGTAAACCCTCGCACTTTTTTTTCGCCTCGCAACACGTAACATCACGAACTGAAAGCCTTCACTGCTTCCACCCTTCCCTCCACCATCTAGCCGTCACACTTCATCCATGCGTTCACAACACAAACAAAACCGACGACCTCGAGGTAATAAACCTCAAGACGACGACCAATACGGTGCCTCTCGCATGGATGAGGGCTCTGATTCATACTCACGCTCTCATCGTGCTTCTCACCGGTCGGACGACCGAAGAACGTCTTCAACCTCAGGTCGAGACTATTACGATGGATATCGAGATATGGGATCACATTCTCGGGGCCGGCATGATGAGGATGCGTGGTATTCCGATGTAAACAGGTACAGGGAGGAGGAGGTGTATCGAAGGGATGATGACTACGACGCGGGCATGAGGCGAGATTCTGACTGGAGCGCTCGCTCTGCGGGTGACTCGCAGTACTCTAGTGTGAGAGATGATTGGTCTCACCAACATTATGACCATGCCTCGTCATACCACGAGTCGTCCTCATGGGGCGTTGCTGCATCCCGCGATGCATACGACAGCAGAAACTCCTACTATGATGACTGGTCGGCTCCTGGCGCCCGTGGTTCGTCTTCTCACTCCCGTGATGATGATAGACACTTGCGGCACGGTGAGAAGCACGACCGCGAGGACCTAGGTTGGACTCGGGATCACAGGAGGGACAAGGGTGTTCAGCAGCCTCGGTATCAGAGTGACTCGGGATGGGATGTGCGACGGAGAGATAGCGGCTGGGAAGACAAGGTCACGGAAGACCCTCAGGTTCTGGAGGACAGGGCATGGGAGCCCGCTCCATCGTGGAAGTCCACCCACCGTAACGAGGGCGCCATGCAACATCGGGGCCAGAATCAGAACAATGCACAGCGGGGTGCCCAACAAAAACAGCAACAGTACTCAAAAGGGGGAAAGCGTACTCATAATCCTAAGCAGCAACGGCGCGATTGGAGGAATGACGACTCAGGTTTAAACAAGTACGGTGTCTTTCACAATTTTTGTAGTATAGCTCACTCACTGTTCTTGAAACAGCTGGACCCGCCGAGATTATCACTCTCAAAATCGGAAAACAGGGAAAGTACAGCAACAGCAACAGCAACCACAACAACAGCGAAACAAGCAATATCGCTCACGTTCACGTTCACGATCCCCCGCCGAATCCTATCATTCCCATCTATCTTCTAGAGGTCGCTCTCGATCAGCTTCACGTTCCCCCGCACCTAAACGCCGCCGTCGCGAATCCAGTCCACCACTTCAGCGCAGTCTCACACCAAGTGACAGAGACGCTGCGGGTTGGGTGCCACGGCCAGAACGAAGCATTCACTCACGGTCACCGAGCCCACAACATGACCCCAAGCAACAACGCTCACGGCGTACTAGTGTATCTTCAGTATCATCTGAAACATCAGACCACAGTAGTCGGAGCAACAGTCCAAACGCAAGACCACGACCAGTCCACCGCCTGCCTGCTTCAGAGGCTTCAGCACCAACGGGCCCTGACCATACTCATCGGAACACTCAACATGGGAATCCTCGTCAACCGCCCCCTCATTCGAACGGCAAATATCACTCGCATGATAGGCACGACAATGCCCCTAACGTATGTCTGGCCTTCGTACCTGCTACACTGGTGCTAATCTGTTTCCATGTAGCTCGATTGGTTGCCCAATAGCTCAACAGCTGACCCACGTTATAACGGCTCAATGCCTCCCCCACCGACTATACCTGCTCCTCGTTCTAATTACCCCCTCTCTGAAAACGTGGCTCCTGAACCAACTCCCCCATCTCGGGTCAACATAGCGTCCCGACCCAACCGGAAGCAATCTTTTGGTTTCAAACCCATATCGCGTGCCCAACCCACGTCAAGCTCGTCCCTTCGTAAATTCTTTCCTGGAGATGACGATGATGCTGAACAGCCGCATGCTGAACAGTCGCAAAATACTGAACCTCCTCTGTCTCCAATACAACAACGCCCGGGATACCGGCCCGCTCCTTCTGCCGCAAAGGGCGTGTGGCCACCACCAGAGCAGCAGGAAGAACACCAGCCCCATCATCCTCCCTCTTGGCCAGCTCGGGAGCCCATGGACTACCCCCGCGCTGAACCGAGCTATAATGGACAGCTTTCTGTGAAACAAACCCCTCCACCTCAGCCTATGTTCGAGACGCCCTGGAATGGAGATGGGACAGTCTGGGACGGAGATAGAATGGCTCATCAAGCCTTCGTTCCAGCAGGTCATGTAAATAATGACAAGCCTCAACGCCCTCCCCTTCACAGAACCGCGGAGTCTGTCGTACAGCCATCCCCACGGCCTTCACCAATACCCCGACCTAGACCACCCACACCACCTTTAGTCGCTGCCCCTCCCCCTCGAGCCCCCGCCCAACATCCACCGTCGCCGACCCTTGATGAGCCACCCACCTCTCAGAAGGCGCCTACGTCGTCAGGCAAACCTATCTACAACATTCTTACACAAGTGGGAGAGGGCACATTTGGAAAGGTTTACAAGGCTCGCAATTCCGTCTCAAACCTCCTCGTAGCCCTTAAACGAATACGAATGGAAACTGAGAAAGATGGCTTTCCTGTTACAGCTATGCGAGAGATCAAGCTATTGCAGTCGCTGCGACACGAAAACGTCGTCCAGTTGTACGAGATGATCGTCTCAAATGGTAAGCTTGTTCACGTGTTCCCAGATTCTCCGAATAACCTGACATTTATGACGTAGGCTCTGTCTATATGGTATTTGAGTACATGGATCACGATCTCACAGGGATATTGTCGCAAACTCAATTCGAGTTCACGGCTGCTCATCTGAAATCATTGTGTCACCAAATGCTTGCGGGTCTGGCATACCTCCACTACAAAGGCGTAATACACCGTGATATCAAGGGCTCGAATATCCTAATTAACAATCGTGGTGAACTCAAGCTCGCGGACTTTGGGCTGGCTCGTTTCTATCAGAAGAGGCGCCGCACGGACTACACAAACCGGGTCATCACCCTCTGGTATCGCCCGCCAGAGCTCTTGTTTGGTGCCACTATTTATGGTCCTGAAGTTGATATGTGGAGTGCTGGGTAGGTTGACCAGTGGCCAGTTGTGGAAGCATTGATCCAACTAACGATATATCTCCAGATGTATAATGCTAGAATTGTTCACTAAAAAACCAGTTTTCCAAGGCAACGACGAGATTCACCAATTGGACGTTATCCACAAGATACTCGGTACTCCTAGTCCCAGCCGTTGGCCCGGTCTTGTTGATCTACCGTGGTATGAGCTCGCCAAACCCCGAGACGAGATACCCAATCGTTTCCGCGATATATTCCAGAAGTAGGTTCTAGTACCTCAGTTTAGATCAATCTCACTTATGTCTTTAGGTGGATGTCTCCTGCGGCACTAGACCTAGCTGAGCAACTCCTTGCTTATGATCCATTGAGACGTATAAGTGCTGTTCAGGCTATGGAAACGCCTTACTTCACCCAAGAAAGTCCAAGCGCTGCACTACCTACGGGGTATGTCCTGATACCTAAATTATTAATCGCATATATTCACATTTGATACAGTCTAGCGACACTTGAAGGCGAATGGCACGAGCTCGAGACCAAACGCGAACGAGCAAAAAAGCGGAAGAAGAACGAAAGTGGTGCATAATCTGTTCATTCTTACATGCCTTTCCCTCGGACGTTTACTCGCTAGGCCCATTTTATAATTAAAATATGGATTCTGCAATGTAGTGTTACAAGAAACGTGACAAGATGGAATTGTTTCTATGCTGCCGATGCTGTGATTTGTACCAGACCCCTCTCTATCAGGTGTTGAACTATAGATTCGGCCTGTGGGTAAGGGTGTTTAGTGGATGATGAAGCAAGAACTTAGGGTGAGATCGCTTACATTGGCTGCTGTCAGTCTGATTTGCGCGTCCCAACGTTTGGTGAAGGGTGCACCAGTATCTTCTGCTGCCTCGACGTCACCCAATCCACCCGCCTTACCTTGTGCATCATCCTCTTCGCGATCACTCTCGAACCAGATTAGCTTATCAACCTGGTCGATTGTTCCCCTGAGACGGCCTTGCTCAATCATCTTCCGTGCCATGTTTTCCGCAGCACCAGGTGTAAGGTCAAGCAAAGCACCTAGTCCACGGAACGTGATATTGTTGTATATTTTCGAACTGGCTAATAGATTATGTTCCATCACAGCTCGATCCAAGACTGTTGAAGGGCCGGTTCTTGTGCTTGTCGCCGGCTCATTGTCGTCATTATAACTATCGTCGTTGCTTGCAGAGGCTAGTCTGTCATTGGATGAGATGGCGACTTTGGCGAGTTGGTGTGGTTTGAGGGTTTGTTCGAATTCTTTGACTTCGGCGGGTCTGAGAATGTGATCGAGGAACATCTTGGATAGGATGTTATATGTTGAGAGGTCAGCAGACCGTTCATCTCGGTAAAGGGATGCGAGGACCCGGGACCTGTTTGGACCTGCGGGTGCCAATACCGCGCATGTCACAGCTGCAGTGCTGGAATGACGCAGGCGAGTTAGGCGACAATATATGAATCCGAGATGAACGCATCAACATACAGCATATGGCGACGCTCTTCCTCGTCGATTTCTCCGACGTAACTGAGTTCGTGGTAGCGACTAGCAGCTTCCAGGAATTTACGATTGTAGTCACTGATACGAGCTTGACATAGTTTGAATTGGAGGATAATTTCCCGGTCGGTTGTGGAATGAATGAGGAGGGCAGCACGATTATAGTAGGTCTCGGCTTGAACGGACTCTTCGTCCTCGAGGAGAAGCCGGACAACTCGGATGTATACACGCAGTTTATCTACATCGGATATTGACCTGAAGAATAGTGAGTTCAAGATCGTGGCAAAGGGCATGCGACAAACACACCTTTGCCCGGATTCTAGGGAAGTACTCATCAGTACGCGTGCAGCATCACTCCATTCTTCCTCTTGTTCGAACAGATCTGCGAGTTGGAATTTGAGACCATTTACCTACGGCACATCAGCACTCCGATGGCGAAGGCTCGGGCTGTTTTGGGTCTTTACCTGCTCTTCATAACTGACGATACGGGGCTGTACGGTTTCAAGGGTGTCTTCGACCACGCGCTTTCTCAATTCGTTGTCTATGATAGCACCCTCACCCAAGGCCTTGACTAGTTCGGAGAGGACCTGTCTGCCGACTACGAGACCGGCATTATCGTGATTAATCACGGTGTCTACGAGTGTATGAATGCTTTTGGAGATGACTGCGGGGTCTGACTGCGCGAATATTTCTGGAATGAGAGAGATGAAGGCGGGGCCTTTGTCCTTCTGTGCGAGGGCGGAGTACTGGGCGAGCTTGCTTTCCATGATCGATAGGTGGTGGGATAGACGCCCAACTGTGTTAATATCGGTGGTTTCCTTTCTGGGATTGATGAGATCACCGTAGATGATGGCGCTTGGACAGTTGCCAACACATTCTCTGATCACTGGCAACCCGCAACGTATGGCAACTGCTCGCTTCTCTTCTTCCTACATATCCCGGCTCAGCGAGCAGTTAATTACCTCTCTGGCTGGCATTCCAGACTCTGTATAAAGCTGCGCTTTTACTCTTCGCCCCAATTATTAATCCGCCTTCATCGTTCGAGGTACGCATGCTATGTCACTGCATCCATCACGCTAATAATAGAATCACTACAATCCCCCCTGCTCTGTCCTCTTAAATACCATCTACACAGCCATATTTTTATCGTTTGCTACCAGACAGCCCCTCCTTCGTACCTTCGTCACTCCCTTTTTCCACAGATGTCCCTCTCAACGGCTTCACCTTTCCACAAGCCTTTGCCTTTTGCCTTCCCAAGAGAGCCCGCCAGCCCGCCGGATACGTTGGCCGATAGTTACCCATCCGCTATGAGCCTCCCACATCCAATTCCCGAGCCTAGAAACGAGGGGCATACGCTATTCACCCACGTCGAAACACCTTCATATTCGCGACATTCTCGCCCCTCCGTTTCGTATCAAAACACGGGATTCCGTGAGGTCCCAAACAGAAGTGTCCACCGCAATTACCGGTTCTTTGTCGTCGTAATCCCGCCTCTACAGATCATCGAAGAACATGGTCAGCTGGGTAATACACTGGCATCAGGTCCCTCACACCGACTTTCACAGGGGATAATCATGCCCCTCTTTCCTACAGTACGCAAATCGTTCCATAGCCAGTCACGTAGTCTCATTTTGCGCACAGATGTATGGCCAGCTCGCGGCTATCGCCAAGGAGTTCAACTTCCCAAGTACAGCTGGTCTTTGCCTATATCTTCACTTTAATGAAAGTGGAGTTGTCATGACACCTCGGATATCTGAGGAATCGTGGCATATGCTATGGAGCCACCTCTTCGAATTACCCTCTAACCACCGCGGTCTGCCAATCGGAGGGAAAATCGAGTTCGACATCGATCTCCGGCAGGCACGCTGGTACACTTCATGGTTGTCAACGCTCATGAGGGACAACATCGAGCACCCGTCGTCACGTATTGCCTCGGATGTCCGGCTTGACAGTCGGGCTTCCGTCAACGAGGATGCATCCGAGTTCGACAACTTTGAAGCTCCTTATTTATCACCACCTCGTAGCTCCTCCAATAACCTCCGCCATGTTCCCAAGAAGCTGTCGCTCCTCAACCGTTTCGATTTCCCTGCCAGTCGCTCCGAGAGCAAATCCGGCGCGATACAGGGTTTAGACCTGCCGGAACAACCCTCAGTCTCCAAGGTCCTCTCACCTATTGCACAGGAAGAAGAACCCCGTTCAGCGAAGGACCAGCTAGATAGCCGAGTGAAATCCTGGAGGGCTAGCGCTGTCGTGAAGCCCACGTCTCTGACTGGCCGGGGTCAAATTAGTCTCGATCCTGTCAATCTGCCAAACAACGTGTCTCTTGACGAAGAGGCCTCATCCAACACGGGAGAGCTCAATCTGGAAGACTTTGCTTGGTCCATCTCATCTGTCGGCCCTGAAGACTACGACATTATGTCCATTGGGGTACCCTCTGAGCGCCTTCCTTCACCCGATATGGCCCGCCGCATGTATGATGATTGTCCCCCCACTCCTTCGACTGCAACCACTTGGGGCGCGCCCTTGTCTTACCCTACCAGCCCTCTGAGCGATTACAGGGCACCTTCTCTTGACATCGGATTCCGCAACACGTTTAGTGCACCACTTACTCCAGCTACAGCGACGTCTTGGGGCCCGCCGTCACCAATGATGTCAATGGAGGAATGGTACCAGGAGGTTCGACGGCCAGTATCCATTCATCTTGGTGACCGAGGCGAATTCAGCCGCCCTGTAACACCATCTACTGCGACTACTTGGGGAGCACCGCTTTCGTACCCACCGACGCCGGTCACTCCTTATCACGTTCATACTCCAGACGCCGCGCAACGGTCCTTCGACTATGCCGATGAAAATGGGATTGGACCACTACGAGCGCACTCTCAGCTGGTTGAAGGGCGACCTTGGAAACTTGTGTGGCCCTACTTCCGGGCACCCCAAGTTAACGGCGAGCCTGTAAAGAGGACTGTCCAAGACTCAAAATATCCTTACTTCTCGATCTGTAGGTACCCCCGAAACAAATTTGTCACAGGCATTTATCAGAGTCATCTAGATCCGCCTGTGTATCCTCACTTTGACTTGTACCCTGCCGCGGCTGTCTCTCATTTACAGAAGTCCCATGATATTCCACCTGTCAAGGACGCACAATATCCTACCATTCAGATATGTAGGTCTCACGGCCCTGACATTGCATCATACCCATTCATTAATCATGGTTTTTAAGATGCCCCAGTTTATCCATATAATCTCGACTCTATTTATCCAGAAGTACAAAAGGACGACAAACCTGCGCCCATTTTTGTTACAACCTCTCAGTATCCTGTCTTGGACTTGTGTATGTTGTAACATCTTCAGTGAATTACCACATGGCTAATTTTATTTTTGCAGATCCCGCCACAGCCGCAATGATGCCTCAAAAAGCAAACATTGTTCCCTCGCCCTATAGTAATTATTCTTACCCCGTTTTCAATATCTGTGTGTTACCCCCATTCCAACGTTTACCGTGCCCCTCTGACCTTGCTCTAGATCCAGCCGTTTATCCGCACTTTGATCTGTATCCAGCAGTACAAAGGTCCACCCCCAGCACGTCACACTGCGAAACGAATGGATGCCATCTAAAACAACATTCAGCTGCTGTAGGAAGTAGAGGCTTGTCTTATGGCATATATCCTAACCTAGTCATATGTGGGTCAACCCTTGTTTCCAGGGCTCATTTGACTCTGACGCTCACCGTGAGCAGATCCGGCTACATACCCTCACTTTGAACTCTACCCCGGAAAAGCTGCCGAGGTCCTGGAGAAGAAGATTGTGATCAAGCCGAAGGAAATGAAGATCGCCCTCTCTCTTTATTATCCTAATATTGATCTCTGTAAGCCTCAGGACTGTCACCTTGTTGGCTGTTTCTGATAACCCCTAGACCCGGCTGTCTACCCGAACTTCGACATTTATCCTGTCTCCTGTGCCAAAACTGAGAAACCCCTGCAGAAACCATCCGTCGTGGTTTCCTTGTCGCAGTACCCTGTCTTCGATTTATGTATGTCATCACTTTATTTCTAGTTATAACTAACCGCCCATACCATTTTCAGATCCTGCGGTGTATCCTCACTTCGGCATATATCCTCCTATGGCTGGAGAGCTTGCAACCAGAGTGTCAGAAAATATTTCTCAGAGGTCGACTCTTGTTGTGCAGTCTGATTCTTGTAAGTTTCAGATGTCTGAGCCTTGACTTCTCGCCTCTTATGATTCGATAGATCCTGTCATTCGGCCCTACCCACCGGTCTACCCGCATTTCGACTTGTATCCTACGGCAACACCTGAGATGATTGTTTACAAAGCCGCAAGTGAACGACCTGTGTTACTTCCAGGTGCAACAGGCTATCCTACTTTCAGCCTATGTAAGTACGCGCAAAATTGTTCGTGCATCGCTTCTGATTCATTCATAGATCCTCCAGTTTACCCACACCTATCTCCCTACCCTCCAATCGCTGGTGCAATCCAGGAGCATCTGACGCAGAGTGCCCCTCGTTACCCGTTCCTCCAGATCTGTAAGTGTTTTTCCAAGATCGAAGTTATACCGCGCTCTAATGTCATCAATAGATGCCCCTGTCTATCCTCACCTGAGCATATATCCTCCCGTGGCAGCCTCTCAAATTATGCGCCACCCACTTAAGAGCCGTGCCATGGACGGGAACATCTTTGCTACACCCGTTGCACGACCTAAACTTGCGTCCGTCCAGACCCAGAAGACTCATCATGACCTTCACCAAGAGATCTTCCGCGATGGCCTTATTCCCACCTTCAGTGGCGCAAATGTCCAACCAGAACTAGGGCTCCGACTTCCCAACGTTGTGCCTCGCCCAGGTCAGCGTCGAATTACTGCGACACGCTCCCCAACAGGGCCCGCATTCCACCGACCCGATGCACCACCCGCTATACCTCGTCAACTCCCCATGCCTCCTACAACCGATGGCGTTCCTCGTTCCCCAAATGCGTTAGAGCAAATAGCAGGGTACAGGGATACCTCACCAAGCAGAAAGTACTCGCCTATGATGTATTCGTCTTCGAGAACAGGTGTGACCGCTTCCCAGAGGGCATCAATGGTATCACCGTTGCGGCAGATGCCATTGCCATTGCCTCGGTCAGCCGAATTAACGAAGCATCCCAATGATATCCTAGCGATTCCTGGAACAATCTCCTCGGGGCTAAACAGAACAAGATCGGCGGGTAGCAGCGGAATAACCTCGAACATCAAAACGCGTGTGCGAGGTTCATATATTCCGCAGCGAACACATGGTCTATGATTTATTCTCGTAGAACAATCGTTGAATGACTGTTATAATAGGTTCTTGTTTGACATTTCTAGTAACTGTAATGTCGCATATAGATACATTCAATGCTTTATCCGGTCACAACAATTTGACACTTCAAATTATTCGTTGTTTGAGAATGTGGCTTGACAATCTTAGTGATAGATACTAGCGATTCATGGTCATGGCACTTCAATGTGACAGGACCGGATTAATATCTTGCCGAGTTCAACGCTAGATCAAGACATTGCAGCCGTGCAAAAAGGATCAAACAAGGCTGGGACACTAATGGGAATATGGGGGAGGTGTGTCCGAGTCAGGCTTATCATTCACAACGGCGCCAGAGACTGTTGTGGGTGGAGCTGGCGATAGACTCGAGGCCTGGTGTGAGCGAGAACTCGAAGTTAACGCAGCTGCACGTGCATTCCTTTGCTGCCTTTCCATTTCATCCTTCATCTCCTTCGTCCTCCGGTCATCCATATATGCCAACTTGACCTAAATGATGGGTGTTAGCGGTGGATCAACTGAGGATAAAACACACTTTACTCTTTCAGCGGCAGCGGCAGCATTCGCTTTCTCGTTTGCTTTTGCGAGTGCCGCTCTTTCCGCCTTCTCAGTTTCTATGTTTATGTGTTCACGAAGGATCGCCGCTCCGAGACTCAGGTCCTCCATGTAACGAGGATGGAACACGTAGTACGGCTGAAAGTCCTTCACCTGCATCCGCGTTATAGCAATGTCGGGTCACTACATATACTTTCCCAGATGCTATGACATACACACCTCAGGTCTGAATCCCATCTTGATTGGAAGAGCGCGTTCTCGTCAATGAGATCAGCTATGACATAGACATCAGTCACAACTTACCTCGATCGCATATTCTATTGCTCCCTTCGGACCCATAAGTTCACGCTGAATTACAGAATTCGTCGACTTAAACTGCTTGAACTTTGGATTCTCTGGCTCGCGCAATAGGTTTTCAGCGATTGTCAACAACGTCTGGGAACCACCACACGAGGGTGATAATTAAAGTTCAAATCAATTATGGCTCATATTCGGGATCTGGAGAGTCTACTTTGAGTGAGGAACTGGCCTGCTCCTTGGAGTTAGGGCGTGTTATTCCCGGGTCAACAAGGCGACGAAAGGCCTGGCGTCGGTCGTGCTCCGCTGCGAGTTGTGCAGCCGATTTCTGGGTCGGTGCCTGGCTTGCTCTTCGCAGAGCTGCTGCCGCTGTTGCATCAGCCGAGACTGGACGATACTGAGGGGATGCTGAAGGTGAAGACATAGTCTATCTTGGTGGCTAGGGGAAATGGGATGGAGGGGGATTGCGGATGCGAGCACGATATAATATGCTGTATCAGGGGAAATACGTTGTCACACTCACATTCATCAGGTAACCGCGGTGTCAGTGACGGCGGGTGACTCGAATTTGGTGCATTCCACTTGTCGCTGGTCCGTTGGCGAGACCAGGTGACCAATCACGGTAAGCTGCGGATCCCTACAATACCACGAAATATCCAAAAATTAAAAATGCATGAGCCCAGCGAGGCCCAGCAATACGCTACGATTTCAATTTGATTTGTTCCTTGATGATATAGTACATGACTAATTACCGGAAATATACAAGTAGGTTGACCATCACAGGTACGAGAACGACTACAATACACCTGCTCCAGCTTCCCCATTCTGCGCTTCGTCCCTCTCTCCAAGGTTCATAAAACTATGGGAGTATATATGTTCGTCATTACCCTCGTCGGATGACTCGCTACTCCAGACTTCGTTATTCGAAACCTGCTTCATTTCCTTGATGTTTTGACCTCGTTCCGAAGAGAGTGGCAGATGAATACTATGGAACGAGTGGAGCCTCCTGAAAAAGTGGGTAGGGCTAAGCCTGCTTGTGCTTGGTTCTTGTCTCTCGGGAGAGGCCCGATTAGAATGCATCCCACCGCTGTCGAAAGCGTTCACGGGATTGAGGAGATCCGAAGCCCACTTGCGACGCATTTCGAATGAGGACAAGGGGTCGTAGTTTGCTTCCTCTTTCGCGTGATCCGAGGTGATGGATCCCGCTCTGCGCGCACGCCCGCGCCTGTAGAACCATTGAGAGCCTTGCGAGAATGCCTCTTCAGCATCAGTGTCAACAGAAATAGGTCGTTCAGAGGCGGTCTGAATGGGCGATGGTTCTTTGCTTCGTTGTTCACTGCTTCTTTCGGGATGCAGAAGAGGAGCCCTGGGTTGGAGAGCAGCGTAATTCCTGGCACGCGACATCGTGCGCATCACTCGGCGGCCCGCTAAGATTGCTTTCTCAATTCGGATTCGGTTGTCGATCATATGGAGCTATAGGGTCGCTTAAATCAAGAGTAACAAAGTAGAGGTAACAGCAAGGGATACCTTTGGCCATGTTACGAGCTGTCCCACCGCTAGCATACGCTCTAGCTCAGGCGGATCTGGGTCCGAGAGAATGCGTATGAAGTCCTATATTTGTGTTGACATATAAATATTCTATTGTTCGATAGTGGTCTTACCATAAATCGAGGACGTGGCCATATCCTGGTAAGAGAATGATTACCGGTTGATTCTCGACTCGGGAGACTAAACTCACGTCACGGAACCATCAAAGCGTTGCAAGAATACACTGGACCAATCCTGGCCCAGCAAAGTCGGCAGAAGTTCCAAATCGCGGATAACTCTAAAGTTCTTTGTCAATTCGTGCTTCAGCCACTGCTCCGCAGCAGACAACAGGAAATTTCCTCTCCAGCCTAGCCTCTGTGAGCATATATGTAGATATATAATCGTTGAAAAACCATATTACCTTTTCCTTTCCGATGAGCAACAGGTTTTCCAGCAGAACCACGAGGAGCAAAGAAGAACAGATGAACATGAGGATTGGCTTGTGAAACAACAGGATTTGTGACTGAAACAAATGTAAGTCCACATGCAGATCATAATGGGAGTACCACTCGCCGTTAAAATACAAGTTGAGGGCTTGTGTTGGAACATCAACTCTCAATGACCCATCCTTGAACCGACTACCCCAATTCCATGGTACCAGATTACCATCCTTGAGCTTCTGCATGAGGACCACTGGGTTCAAAATACCGGGAACAGCAGCAGAGGCGAGCAGAGCGCTCCAAATAACAGTATCAGGGGCAGTGATATAGTTCAATAATTTGGTAGGACTATTCTGCTTGTTAGTACAATGGAGGAAACAACTCCTAGAGAACGCGTACGAGTATCGGTCAGCAGGGATGACAGAGACATTGAGGATACGACCGGTTTTCAGGTAGGCTTCTTTGAAGGTCATTGATCCACGTGTGAAGTAGGCGCACTGAACGTAGCCCCCAGTGTTAGATCTACACCAGTTTGAAGCGACAGAAACATGCCTTTCTCGCCCAACTGCAAGATCGTGAGTGAGTTCCAGCGGTTAACAGGGTAAAGGCTTACGCGACACTATCAAACCGGGCACCCGTCTTCATGAATCGCTGGAACCACACGGACATTGGTTCTTCACAGGCCGTGATCCTTTGGGCAAGTTCAGGGACTAAAAGAACCTTGAGCTCCTCGTCTGTTCTGGTGCATGTTAATGCAGCTATAAGGCCCCCTGCACTTGTGCCCGTAATAACGCGAGGAAGAAGTCCTTGATCAAGGAAAGCCTTGATTACACCAAAATGATCTGCCCGAACGATGAGGGATCACCAACATTGATATTTGTGGCAAGAACCCACAGTAGCCTAAGGTTGCTCCGCCCGATAAACAAAGAGCCGTGACGCCTAGACCGCTCATGAGGACGCCGCAAGCAACCCCAACGTGATCTTGAGCTCACCCAGGTTGGTATTTGCGCTCTTGAAGAAACGTTTCTTCTCATCTAATGATAAATCAGGTGTTTCTCGGATGTACTCCAAAGATTTCTCTAATTCATCAAAGTATGCTGGAAAACCTATGAGTTATGGCCCAGTTACAGAAGGTTCTGGAGACGAACACTCTATCAAGTCTTTGGTGCCCAAAAACGTCTATGAGTGCGCCGTCAAGGTTATGTTTGGCAGAAAGCAGGAACATATCACACTTCACTATATAGTCTGTGTATGAAGGTACGTCAGTAAGCAGACAGGCTAAGACTTGGTTAGGAGCAACCTTGGAGATTCAACAGCAGCAAAACTCGGTCTTATGCAGGTCTCCAGTACACCAAGACAACCTCTGGCATCCCCTTTCTCTCGAAGGTTCCGGAGGGAACGCCTGACCTGAGAGACAGTGAGAATGGGCGGGAATAAGGTAAGAAGGCACTTTACCTTCCTGACGAGTTTCCAGTCGTAGAAGGCATCTTCATCGATCTTTTTCCACTCGTCGAAATTTAAATACCTATCCAACTCCTTCGCCGCCTCCTTCCATTCCTTTGGGAACGATAAGTGTGCATGCCGAGACCATAAGGGAATGGATCACACCTCGTAAGTACGAGCGGCTCTCAATTTCTTGCGTAGTTGACCTTTCTTGCCCCTCCCTGTGACTAATTAGTGCTTTTGAACACATACCAGCTCTGGCACTCACAGGCAGAAATCCACTCCTTTCCATTCACCACCTGCCGTATGAGCACATACAGCCCAAACTCGGCCGCGATGAACAAGAATATAAATATCTATATAATTCGTAATTAAACACGAGTAGCAATGACAAATGAATATACGCACCAGAAGCGGCCAGCGCAAGAGTAAGAACCACCAATCGTGCCGCCTATGCTTATCCTTCCTCTTCCGCCGACTATAGAATGATCCGGGAAGTGAGGATCTCATTTGAATACAAGGGAGAGTTTGACGGGGCTGACCTTTGCACTTTGAGGTTAATAGGGGCAAAATCCGACAGGGCCGATACCTTGCGTATGCGAGATGGGGTAGCAACAGCGGGCGACCCTGGGGTAGTTGGGGATGACACCTCAGTGTGGTGGTCGAAGTATTGTTCATCCAACTGAAGGGCATGAGCAAAAGCTTCAAGGTGTCTGAATGTAGAATTATGTTGGCACCTGCAGTGACAGGTAGGGAAATGATACCCACGAATCATCCAGGAAGTCCTCGTTGATGAGCTGTTCGAAGGTATATTTGGGATTTTTAGGAGCTGCCGTCATGATTGGGCGGGTGAACGGTGAAAGGATCAGTGGGGAGTATTTAGCGCGCAGTATATGGTATTATATATCATGGAAGAGCGGAAGAGGATGAGCCAGTATCATCCGAAGAGCATGCAGTAAGTGAGCTGAACTGACGGTGGGTATGATTCCCATTGTCATGTGACTGACGGATCAAGTGGGCGCTTCTGAGTTGAATTTGAAATATTGAATTTTCATTTTGAGTCTGGTTAGGTCAATGGATATTCTCCCGACGTCATTGATATATCCTTAGGTCCTCGGACTTGCATGTCTGTTATTAGTTGTGTTCCAGACCATCCAGATTGTTCCTTCGTACACCCACCTATTTCCTCGTCAGTCGCAATACCGATGGGTCCTTCACATATAGGCCCAAATACCATTCGCAATGTTCTGCCTTTACTATTCTACCTTTCACCTCCCTCATTTGCCGCTCCGATACGAGATTCATCTACAACCTCTAGTTGGTTGGCTTGTCTAATGGCCCTCTTGATCTTTTCTGTGGTCTGCCTGTCGACGTTCAAGCTACTTTTCGTTCGTTATCGCCGTACAAGTAACCTGAAGGGCCCAACATCGAGCCCCGACGACAGGAAATATATTCACCCAAACTTGAAGCTTTCGGGCTTCTCCGCACACACAACTTGCAGGGGCACTGGGGGCTGCAAAGCGGGCTTTCTGATCGGCCTTTTCGGTTCTCCCTCGTTCGAAATTCGTTCTAAGCCGCCTGAGATCACTTTAGTCTATCCTGGCGCAGAGCCGTCTAAGTCCTCGAGCAAGCATGACGTGTCGGGCGATACCTCGACAACTTGCAAAACCAAGAACTCTGGTCTCTCCGCTGGTCCAGTCCTCCTCTTCGACAAAAGTTCTTCGTCTTGGGCTCGATGCAAGCTATCCACACCCTCGGCGAATGGCACCAGGTCTCGCTTCTTACTGTCGACACAACTCTCCTTCGATCTTGGTAGGATTCGGCGCAAACAGCAACGCTTGCCGACCCAAGATAACGCACCGGAAAATCTACCTTGGCCACACAACCACCTTGAACACGCCACCCTTCGTCTTGTGAAACTTTACACGGAATCCCAGGCATCACTCCCACTGTGCAGCGACAATGGCATAGTATCAGGATGTCCCCCAGCCACAGGTCCCCATAGTCTAGCCGTCGCACATCTGAACCAACCCAAACCCATGGCTGTCTCCTCCCTGTTGTCACCTCTTCCTGTGCCTCTTCCTTTTACTCAGTCAGTCTGGTCTGAAGAGCGGCGCTGCAGCAATTCCACAACAGACATAATGATCGACCACCCGTATAACAGCGCGCTCCTCAACTCCATGAAAACTCACCCAACTTCTAGGAGGGCCTCACTCTCCCCGAACCTCAGTGTGATTGATGAATCCTCTTACCGGTTGACCAACCTCAGCCCGCTGTCGAGGTCTCCGCTTATAGATGAACTCACGGCGCCCAGCTTTGGGTACCAGGCTGTTACGAGTCCTCCTCCAGTGGCGTATAGTGTGTATGGCACACTTAAGCGAAGGGAGAAGATGAGGTCAATTCGTAATAGGCGCAGTCCCCCTCTAGGTCCTTCGCCTTTACGCTCTATGATCTTACCTGAAGTTGACGAGGGCACTCCTGCGCAGAAGTCGGAGCCAATGGTCGAAGATATGGAAAATCTATCTTTGCCTAAGCGCCAGTCTCTGCAGTGCCAGCGCCTAGGTCTTGGTTTGCCCGCCCTCGGGCTTTCCCCTACGGCTTCCAAAGAGCGGCCCTTATCTCAAGATGCCAATGGTAACTCATCCGAGGGTCCAGAAAGTGTCCTGGGATTCCTTCGTGAACTCGCGGAGGAGACTAAGGATTGGGACGAAAGTATCGTGCTTGATGAGGGGTTCAGGAGCATGATCCGGTGTTCTCAGGCGATCTTGGGGAGCGACTCTCTGGAGAATGTTCATGTCAAATATTCTGCGCCCAAAGTATCTTCTCCTGACGAGAGGAACAAGACTCCCCCTAGATTCGTGTCCTTCTGGCTCGAAAATTCTCCAAGTCCCTAGCCCTTGCATCTCATCATACTCCTTGCGACAGACGGAGCTTCCTCTACCTTTCAACCCCCTCTATGCGTCACTCGTTTTCTTCTATCGTACTTCGCTCCTCCATGGTATACCTAATCAGAGTGTTATCCAGACAATGATAATACATTACGAGCCTCTAATGACATTTGATATCAGTCTATTCTGCCTTATTTAGCCATTTTTTCAGAGTCACTTGTCCTGTCTTCTCTACGATCCTTCTCACTTCTCCCCTTTCTAATGTCGTCCGATAGCGAGTAAACTCCTTTGCCATTGTATTGGAAGAGGCCGCAGCCGCAACAAATATTTGGCATGAGGTGAGGTGTTCGAAGGCCTGGTTTGTGTATCAGTATACATCGATCTCTGGCACCAAAGGAGGAGACCAACGCTTAGCAGAGTGGCTTTGCTGCATCGTGCCATACCAATGCTGCCTCCATTGACTTGAACAGGCGCGGCTACAGATGCACGAAGTTGATTACGGAATGTCGAGAATAGCATTTCGAAGGTGAAAATATCGTGACCTGAGGTGATAGAGTGTATCGAGGCAATGAGAAGGCATAGTGCCGGGTAAGGAAGATCTGGAGGGCTGTATCAAAGTCAAGTTGTCATAGAAGTTGGGGTGTTGCTTACCTATCGAATCGTAAAGTGACGGTCTTGAACGTTGTGACAATGTTGCTTGTGAAAACAATGACGGGGAAAGGAAAGCAGAGTCTGGCGACAGCCGGACCACCGCATATATCTAGATTTCAGGAATTAATTTTGAAAGCATACGATCATATTGGTTGTCCTCACTAGAATTCGGAAGAGCAATTTGAGATCTTTCGCGAGGCCAGCCATGTCCTTTATCATGTCAACAACACCTCTATCCTCTAACAATTCCGAAAGATGTTGCTTCCAGGCATCATTCCATTCATTCACGAGGTCTTCATCGCCGATTAGAGAGGGTATTTCAGGACACAAGGCTTTCTTGGTCAATGAGAGCCATTGGTGGGTCGTAGATATCCCAGTAGCACGGATGACCCTTCCTGAAAAACGGCTCTTCACTCGTTTTTCTAGTAGATTGATAGTATCAATGCGAGCTGTCATGCCGACAACTGCGAGTCCCTTATTTCCCCTACCCGTTCGGCAACCTTGCACAGTGTCGAGAAGGCAATACAACAGGGCTTGTCTTGGGTGAAGTGCAAACAAATCGAAAGCGTCGAGTATGACGACAGTAGGTCGAGAAAGGGTGGGTATCACAGATATCAGAGCTGGAAGGTGTGAAGGCGGGGGTAGTGCAAGCCCTGTTTCGACAACTTCTGGGTTTGGTTGATCGAGGAATGGGTTGTCGTCCTGTTCAACGAAAACATCCTCTTCATCATCTTCAGCTTGTAGGAACGATTTTCCAGTTTGCTGCCCGAGTTGGTATGCGATCTCACGCATCGCAAGACGGTCTGTGTGATGTATCCATCCAGACAGTCGGATAATGATTGGGGGTTCTGGGAGAGACTTCAAACATTGATCGAGGATCTAAAGGTATCATGTTATTCAAGAGCCAGGATGGGAGATGTGCCAGCTCGCCTTTGACTTTCCGGAACCTCGTGGTCCAAGCAGAAGGCAACTGTTTCCTTCGGACCTGACAATTGTGCTCTTCAATAGATCCTCTAGCTGTTTGTTTGCGGTCTTCTCCACGCCTGTGTCCTCGTCTGCATCAAATAGGCTCGCGGGGTCATACAATGTCCGAAGGATTTCCCTTTTCTGAGCATTCAGACATGGATGTAATCGTGACGGTAATAGTTTGAGTGGGAGTCCAGATTGGGTTTTGACTGGTGATGGAGCGGTACGAGCTGTGGTTTTGGGTTTGGACTTCCTTGGAGTAATGGGAGTGTCGCGTGCTTCCGCTACAGGTTGGGGAGGTGGTGGTGGTGATCTTATTCGGGGAGGCAGAGGGACCTCTACAACTAGGTTCTTCGCATAGGTCCGTTTAACTCGAGATGGTTTTTCATCTGACGTCAAATCAGGCTGGTCTGCCTTGGGGCGCTTTGACTGTCGCTTTGACGGTGATTCTTGTATGTCTGTTTGTTTCTTGCGCCCGCGAGTCTTTGCAGGCGAAGACGCCGCCGTTTCAGTATCAGGCTTTGTTTCAGACACGGTTTGGGCCGTGGCCTTGGGGACTGCATTCTCCATTTCTTGGGAGTCCCCTGACTCCTTTTCAATCCGTTTTCCATAGGTCCTTCGGATCTTAGGTGTTGCTGCTTGTGCGACAGTTGTCGACTGCTTTGTTGATCGTGTCCGACGGGTCGGGGTATCTTCTCCAAGGGCATTTGTGTTCGTCAGAGCCGCACGTTTTGAGGGCGATGCATCGACAACATCGGAAGCTTTGCGTTTGGGAGGCATGGGGGTGAAGGGTTGTTGGAAGAATATGTTCGCGTCTAATTTCGATTTCGCGTTCTGTCACAATCACGGGGTGACGACACCAGTCACATTCTCCCTTACCTCCTTGCCACAACAGCTATCGAAGGAATGGGTTTGACTGGGTGCGTCTGCATCTAGATATCGATATATTTACGCTCAGATATATCTCCTAGTCTAGCTCGATGGATTAATGCACCTCCTCAAGGACTCGGAATGGTCCGCGACAATATGGTGTTGAATCATAATGTATGAACATCAAGCATTCGGCCTTCCCAAAAATTCTCATACCAACCAGGCAACATATCGAGGAAAATGGAATATATCTGTCAGGTCGTACCGCTCTACGATCAGCCAAATGCCAGGATACCAGGGTACTTCAGATAGAGTCATGTGTACTCTCACGATGGATGACAACGTCTTCGTCCTCTTGGAAGACCCTGCAGCGCCATTAAGGGCAGAAGTCCTCGCGGCAGCACCTCCTGGACAAGAGTCTGCCTATATTCAGGGGTGCCCTCACTTTCGCACCACCTTCCTCACACTTCGACCTCCAGGTGCTCTTGAACAACTCCTGGCTCAGCTGAAAGCCAGATGGGTGTCCGTACGGCAAGCCACAAGTGCTCCGACGAGGGGTGGTCAAGCACCAGGACAACAGATATTGATTGATGGACAAGTATTTTCTATCGGCAGTGACTGGATTGTGAGGATTGGAAATGTCATCCTCGCTGGCGGAGCAGTCAAAGGCATGCTCCTTGAGGTAAGATCCTCCCCGAGCGATGGTTCCCCGAGCTTTCTGACTGTTCCAGGCTGAGTATTTACCTCTGCCTGTCTTGCATTCCTCCAACACCGATGGCACGTCTGAACTACTCTCTAACCTCTTGACGTCAATCCTACCCAACATTCGAGACGCAAAAACTGTGGCAGTCACCATGAGTGAGGCACAATGGGAGGATTCCATGTACGCTCGCGAAGATCCGAAGCAAGAATCGGATGAGATGAAGACAGACGACATTTACGTTGTTGGTCATGAGGATATCCCAGAGAGCAAACGGGGTGACTGGGTCGGACTTGACCGTGAACGTCGTTCGGCATTTGTCATACTAGGTGCATTGCGGTCTGAAGGACTCCTATGATAATTCTAGTTGTATGTAACATAAGAGTATACATGAGAGTCTAGTACCAGAAAAGCCGAAACTTGGAATTTGTATAAATGTCACACGTCATAACCTAATAAATGCCCTGACTGCACCCAGGTTTCACTACGCTTCCCTCACCATTGGCCTACCCATGTGGATATAGCAACAATCCATCATGTTCTCCAATGCAACCACAGCCTTGAGAGGACGTTCTACGAATCAGTGCCTTGTCGACTTCGTGCGCTACGAGTCCACGGCTCGACACTTCTATCAAAACCGACAATTGGAGTTGTATGCTTCAAAAGAAGCGCAGAGACTGACTCTTCGCCAACTCGTGCGTAAACGCCCGGCCTTTTCTTTCGAGGTCCACCAATACTCAAGGTATACTGCATGTTCCGCCCGGTGGACGTTAGGTTTTCTTTGGGCGTCATATGAATGAGGAGCGTCTTATCAAAGTGCGCCTTTTCTTTGATCACTCACACTTCAGTACATTGACGAGTCCCTATAGAGCGCCAACTACGTACGCACAGAACTACCAGTGCGGATAGCCCACCGTCTCCGCGATCTTCAAGCCCTCCCCTATGTGGCTGTGACCCAGGAGGGTGTTGCGAAAGTATACGAAGTATGTTCTCCTTCCATCTCGCTCCGTACCTAACCACTTAATTGCTGGAAATGATTTAGCTTTATTGGTCCGCATTCGAGAAGTGAGCGTTGTCTTTAAGCCCGGGAGTTATAGGAGTTATCTTATATACTCAACAGGTTCCGCCGTTACCCGCCAATTACCACGTTATCGGAAAACGACAAGTTTTGCAAAT
Source organism: Macrolepiota fuliginosa MF-IS2 (assembly GCA_015584085.1). Taxonomy (NCBI): domain Eukaryota; kingdom Fungi; phylum Basidiomycota; class Agaricomycetes; order Agaricales; family Agaricaceae; genus Macrolepiota; species Macrolepiota fuliginosa. Next base: position 162,186 of record MU151065.1, on the reverse strand, counting down.
TTATTGGTGGGCTCCTAGATGAACAGTCAGTTCCAACTCCCCCTATGCGAACGAGCTCACCTCACAAGTTATTGTATAGTGCGACCGTCATTCCAAACCTTTCCCTGGGCCTATCACTCTCCTCTCCGTATCTCGCACCTGATGAGCTCGATTCTGTCATGCGTCGAATGCTGATTTCACGAATCTCTCGGAGAGTGCTGGTTGAACACCACATCGCTCTGACCGAAATATTCCTGGGTAGACGTGAGAAGGAGGCCTCAGGGGAACCTCATGTCGGCATCATCTTTACTGGACTGAAAGTCAAAAAGAGCATTGAACGTTGTGTAAGGTTACTCAATCAGCGACCTACATGGTTGGAGGATTTCGATGGAGAAGAAATTAACGTCCACCATTGGCCAGAGGTGATTATTGATGGACAGCTGGATTGCCAGTTTCCATATATCAAGGAACATCTCGAGTGAGTTACACCCATTGTCAACGTCCCACATTCATCCAATGAATAGGTATATCGTATTTGAGCTCTTGAAAAATGTAAGCCCTGCCTCCCCCCCCCTCCCCCCTTTATGATCATGTCCGCTAAGATGTTGAACAGTCAATGAGAGCTACTCTTTTGGCACATCAGAACAACCCTTCGCTCCCATCCATTCGCGCTACCATCGCTGCTGGTGAAAATGATGTTAGCATCCGGATATCAGATCAAGGTCTGCAGCACAGCATCATTTTTGTTGTAATGATCTCATTGTAAAAATCAGGCAGCGGGCTCCTATCCCCCGAAAATCAAATCAGGGAGCCCGCTGATCTCTTCTCATTCTCACACCTCCGCAACGCCACACGAATGGAACATTCCCGGATAGGCGCACTGAGGTCCGCAAGCACGAGTGAGGAGGGCGTCCGTGCGACTGTGGCCGAGCAGGTGCACCGGTGGAACAAAGCCAAACCACGAGAGGTGAAGGCCTCTGAGGCCGGTATTGAGATTCACCCTCATATAGGGATAGGGCTTCCGATGAGTAATATATTTGCTACGTGAGTTGACCATTTGTACTGGATCGTGGCGGGACACCCATCATTATGACTTAGATATTTCGGCGGTTCCCTAGAACTTGTCTCCCTAGATGGCTGGGGTAGGGAGTGTTCTCCAACATCGAACTCTTCTAAGACTGACATGAGTGCAGGAACTGATGCTTATTTGCGTCTCCCCAAACTTGTGAGTCTCCCAAGTTTCAATTTTCATCGCCTTCTGATCCTGTGCTAGGGAACAAATTTAGAAGGCATTGAGGTCTAAGGCCCCGGGCCATGACCCCTTTCAACTCATGTATCATTAGGATGCTGTTGCTTCATTCCCCTATTCCACAATTGTCCGTCAGACACCGGCTCTACCTCCCTGTAACAGATATTAATATTTGAATCGCCACCTGTTGGGACGCGGCTTAACGACCATTCTATTCACTATGTTCGGTGTGGGTTGATCAGCCATCAGATCCAAGCAAATCGCGTAAAGAACAAAACGAGGCTTTGCGGTGTGGCTGTTCCCCTCGCCCTGAGCGCTTGAGATTCCCTTAAAGACAGACTTGTTGGTCTCTTTCCGTAACTTGCGTTCTGTCTCGCCATGGATCATTCCGACACACTCAGTCTGACCCCTCCACCACCAGCATACTCAGAGCAGGAATTCAACCAGAAGATCTCGCTCGCGTCGCAATTATCATTAGCTGTCCATGAAAATCAACGTCACCATGAGCATGAGGGGGAAGCATGGGAAGCCTGGGACGAAGCCACATTCCAAGCAGCAGCGGGAAAATTGTCCTTGCAAGACTCAGATATAGCGCAATCCACCGGAGAGTCGTCAGCCCAGTCCTCTAAAGATGGCGTTAACGCAAGCATAAAGCCTTTACGAATTCACAAGAAAAATCTATCAGGTACTTCGTCAGTCCCATCCGGAAAGCAGAAGCCATCTTGGCTTTCCGAGGCTGAAGAGAACTCGCCCGGGGCCTCTGAATCCAGCGCACTCGCCACTCCCACTGCTCCAGCGTATACCCCAAATACCCCTTCTAATCCAACATCACCACAATCTGCAGTGAGTCCTATTAGACTGCCAAACCCTTACGCCAGCCTAGAATGGGGAACTGCTACCCCAGCCCCAGTCTTACCAGACCCATACGCTGGTCAGCCCGAGGAAGATCAGCCTGACGAGTCACCAAACGCGCCGCCAACATTGGCGGACGACACTCTTCCTCCACCCCCATTCACTTCAAACTCCGAAGATCGATTGTTCAATCCCTACGGAGACCCTGGGACACCTGCGGCGCCGACTTCCATGCCTACATCCGCTACTCAATCGAACCCTGACGTCAGCTTCAATGACAATGTGATGGGCGCCGATCAGCTTCGTATACTAGATCCGAATCCCAGCGCGATCGAATTCCCAATGCCTACAAAGTCAAGGTATTCGGTATCCGCAAGCGCCCCTCAAAGCACCGAAAATCTGCCAGGCCACGCCTCTCACGTTCCCAGTCGACTTCAGCCGGCCAATCGTTACCGAAACTCAATGATACCGCCATCACAGAACACAGCCGTTCCGCAAATCAACGTGGATTTGTCGATGGCATACGGCAAGCGCCCCGCGGTGATGCTGTCCAATGGACCGCAATCACAGCAACAAGCCTTCAATCCAGCTGCATTTTACAAGTATGTTCGATCATATCAACTCGTCGCCGTGATTGGAATCCCTGACGGCTTTCTTTATTTAGCTCGGCTGTGTCTGCACATTTAGGATCATATTCGAAACAGCCCATCAGTTCTATTGAACCACGGCGCCAATCGTACGTCAAATCTTCTCATTCACGAGCCAAAATATTCGGGTTCACACCACAACTTTTAAGGCATCAACCCCTTACTTCCACCGCACTGTATACTTTTCAGCAAACAAATCAGAACAACCCAAGCAGATACAACCGCCTGCCCCCTAGTTCTATCGCGCCACGAAATCCACACAACCTTACGTTACAGGATCCTTTGATCAGGAGTCCGACACCTACATATCCTACCAGTATTACTAATAATCCTATGCCTCAAATGCTGGCCGCAGCCAGCGAGGACTACTGCGGCCACCAGCGCCCCGCACCACAGCTGATGGCAAAAGGGCGGGCCACATGGACAGACACGTACCCTTACCGTTGAAGGTTTCTTCTTTACATGACACATATTACTTAGGCCTTTGGGGTTGTCGTTGGATTTTTTTTGCTCGGACTTTCATTGAGTTTGCTTCTGGATAGTATACCATGCATGTACGTAGTGTCGCTTGTCATTTTATTTTGCGTTGCATAATCTCGTTCACCACCGTATCTGGGTGAGTACGTCAAGTCTTGACACTAAAGTCCCTGGCGAAGAAAAGGGTCCTCGAACCAGTTGACTTTTCCTCATCCTGCCAATGGCCAATGTAACAACCTCGAGTGTTGGCAGGCCTCCGCTGGGAGCCGATTTGCAAGACGCAAGCGCAGCGGTGGTATCACAAGTCGTGAATTCTGCCCCAAATCAAACAACCTCAGATTGTAAGTCGCATGCTTGAAACCAGTATTGAGTATTGATGTTTGGGCACCCGACTACTGCTTTCCAATGTCTTTCAGATGTCCGCTTTGACAGGAGCACAATCGGGCTCTCGGAGGATATTGTCGCGAGGGCAAAAGCTGCACAACTGAAGCTGGAGAATTATTACAAGCTCGTGGTGGATGCTGCCATTGAACGAAATAACCGGTCCGTCATCCTGTTTAATTCACGTTACGCTGACTGAGGATATATGAATTAGGCGCGTCGAGCTCGAACGCAAACTGATCAGTAATAACATGATGACCCAAGAACGAAAACAACGTCAATTACTTGAACTTGGCAAGAAAGAGTCTAACTTTCTGAGGCTCAAGAGGACGAGGATCGGTGTGCATGATTTTGGCGTCGTCAAGGTTATTGGGAAGGGTGCCTTTGGAGAGGTGAGCTACGGGTATGGGTCCCTATGGATCCTTGCCTATGTATAGAACTAAACAGGTGCTAATTTTGGGCTGGTGGGTAGGTAAGACTTGTGCAAAAGTCCGACACTGGCAAGATATATGCCATGAAAGTATTGAAGAAGGCGGAAATGCTCAAGAGGGAACAGGTAAGAATCTCATCTGATGTATGTCATGGAAGGACTCCCCTCCTGATTATTTCCTTGACTCGCAGGCAGAACATGTCCAGGCGGAGCGAGACGTCCTCGCCGAATCTACATCCCCATGGCTAGTCCAGTTATTCTTCTCTTTCCAGGACAATATCCACCTTTATCTTGTTATGGAGTACCTCCCGGGTGGAGACTTGATGAACATGCTCATCAAATACGATACATTCTCCGAAGATGTGACGAGGTTTTATATCGCAGAATGTGCTCTCGCAATCGATGCTGTACACAAGCTAGGCTTTATACATCGGTACGTCCGGCGTAATTCTATGTTATGCACTATATTAACCTTCCGACACAGAGACATTAAGCCTGACAATATCCTGATGTACGATCTCAATTCTTATGAGCAATTACCCACATAACCCGCACACAGTGATAGAGAGGGCCATGTCAAGCTCAGCGATTTCGGTCTTTCTACTGGGTTTCATAAGAAACGCGACGCGAGCTATTATGAGCGACTTTGCAACACTACTGATACAAACAAAGTTCGCAACCTCAAAGGTGCTACTCAGGCGCAGCGTAACAGCGTCATGGTCAATTCCATCAACATCACGATGACGAAGGAGCAGATAACCACATGGAAAGCCAACCGGAGAAAACTCGTATGTTCCCTTCTCTTATTAATCTTTTAAAAGTTCTGATACATCACGACCCTAGGCTTACTCGACAGTCGGTACACCAGATTACATTGCCCCAGAAATATTCACGCAAAAAGGATACGGCCAAGAATGTGACTGGTGGTCTCTTGGTTCAATTTTGTACGAATGCGTGGTTGGGTACCCGCCCTTCTGCTCCGAAACGGTCCAGGAGACATATCAGAAGATCATACAATGGGATTCTTATCTCACGTTCCCGGACGACGTTCATTTGAGTATAGAAGCCGAGCACTTAATACGGAGGTAAGGCAGACATTTCCCTCCTCCATGTCCAATCATGACGTCTCTTTTCTCCGTTTTTACTCACCAATCATCCGCCCCTACAGCTTACTCACCTCCGCGGAAAAGCGATACCAAGTTGACCAAGTCAAGAGACACAACTTTTTCTACGGAGTAGATTGGGACACGCTCCGAGAAATCGAGGCACCATTTATCCCTCGGCTTCGCTCAATCGTCGACACATCATACTTCCCAACAGATGACATTGACCAGCCGATCCCCGGCGATATTGCGCCACCCCCAGGCCTTGGTGATAGTGCCGATTCCCAGCAGGACCTAGCTTTCCTTGGGTAAGTCAAATTTCTAGTCTTTTCCCTTCCCCTGATTTTGCACGGATGGAAATTGATGATGAACCTATGTGTGCAGGTATACGTTCCGTCGGTTCAACACCACCTCGACATAATACCTTTGGGTACCAAATAGCCACTGTTATCCTGACCGAGATCTAGCCGTCAATTTGTCGGAATCCATGAAGCATTATAGACTTAGTATACTTCTAGAGAAATAATAATAAGGCTTGATTAATTCGAGACCTGCTCATGAGATCGAAAGACGAAAAAATCACAGCCAAAAAGAAAGGCTCAACAAAAAAGAGGTATCAATGGGGAAAGAATACGAAGATACAACTACATGGATACCCTAATAGTAAATAATCGCCACAACCTTTATCTTTTTCTACAAACATGTAAAACTGGCAATACACACAACACAACGCCGCCCTGTAAGTACCCCCAGCGATTGTGTGTCGCATATGTTAGAAAAACATACAGCACTGAACAAAGTTATACTGCGTAACCGGCTGATCGTGTCGGAGCAATCGCGCCTGTGTCATAATGTATTTGGCCAGCATAATAGTTGGCATCCAAATCCGCCTGGCGGATATTATGTGCCTGCCCCACACCAACTTGATACGGGGAGGATGTTGTATAAGTAGACGACGACATCGTCGCCGGCAATGGCACCGCCATTGCACTTGGTGTTGTGTTGTAAGGATGAAGTTGCGGCGATAGAACTGGAGGTGCTGGCTTTTGAGGCTGATAGAAGAATTGAGACTCCGGTTGAGCAAGGTTACCACGGGAGTCCGAGAGGCCGGTGCGATAGGAAATGCTGCTGAAACCGTGGTGATTGGATGCATGACCATGGCTGCTGGTATGATCGTCATCCGAGCCGTTATAACCAGTGCTATGAGCTGGTGGTCCAGCTGCCACTAGACCGGAAGTGTGGACAGAGGCACTACTACCTGGGACTTGAACCACCTCCCCTGCAGCAAATGGGTCCATGATGGGGTGGTTTAGACTATGAACGTCAGACCCAGATGCTTGTCGCGAATGCTCTGGGTCGAAAAAGTTGCGGAAGGGTTCCTTATCAAGGTTCCGAGCACGATGGTTCTTGAGGCACCTTACACAGGTGATGATGAGAACGGCAATGATGCCGAAGATGACAAGCCCGACAACCGCAAACGTTCCTCCCACAGCTCCCTTGTTGTTCCAGAATCTAAAATTTAATTTGTGACGAAAATAGGTCACGGTTAGCAACTGAATACATCAGATTCGAAAAAGAGATGTTATCAACGCACCGAGAACTAGCGGCCTCCTCTGGTGTAGCAGAAGCTGACGGCGGAGGAGGTTGACTATCTGAGGTTGATGGAGAGGCCGAAGGGGAGATATCGTCCGTCGAAGTGAAAGTAGTAGCAGGAGTTGGGAACGACTCGGTCAAACTCGTTGGCTTTAGAATAAGCGTCTTTGATGTTGTTGAGACAAAAGATGACGATGACGGCGTCCGAGAAGACGAAGTGTGCCTAGAGAAGATATCATCAAAGAATCAATAAGGCGGATCATGAGGTAGTTGCAGGACGGAAGACTGACGTGGTCGACCTGGATCTTGAGAAGGTCGAGGATAGTGGGGTGGATGATGAGAAAGACGAAGAACCGAATGTCTTCGAGGCAGAAATTGAAAGGGAACCAGAGGAGGAGCGGGCAGAGGACGAGAAGGGGGATGTAGTAATGGTAATTGGGGTGGTGGTGATAAATTTGCTGGTGGTGGTAGTGGTCACAGTGGAAATCTCGAGTGTGGCCTTACGGCGGTGGAAGGAATGGACGACATTGGGCCGTTGAGGGAGGGTGGTGGAAGGAGGGTGGGAATGCGAATGGAAGATGAGGAAAAGGAGAGTGAGAGAAACAAGAAGGGGGACGACGACAGTCGGGCGGCCAGCGAGGAGAGGCATCGCAGGACAACTCGGCCACCAGTGTCGAGTTGAAGACTTAAAGATACTATGTAGTCAAAGCAAGAGGACACTATGCATAATCATTCTTCCTTCCCGATTGATATATTCAGTTGCGTGGTAACTCTCCACCTATCACCGGTCATCGGTCACCCTTGATCTATCCAAATTGTATTGCTTTCCGAAGAAACAGTCACTGCCCTCCCCGTATAACCGTTGGTCTGTTCGCCTTCGCTGGCTGGAGGATCCGTCCCAGTCTCCTTGAAACCTCTTTCATAACATCCACCTCGTCTGTACTCGTTATCTCAATACACAACTCCTGGAGTTTCCCATCCATCATCTGCGCCTCGATCTCGTCTGGTGTCACTGAACCGTGGCTGCGCCTGCTCAAATGCTTCAAAATTGTCGCTCGAGACTGGCCAGGATCACTGTCATCGGTTGCGCCCATATAAATGATTGCCCTGAAACTCGACCTCACCTTTGAATCACTGAGGGTGGGCCAGACGTTCAACCGACTTGCCCTCCATTTCAGTCCTCCAAAATACCACCATTGTTCCTACGGATCCCTGGCTTTAGCTAGATATCAAGCAACCATGAAATTTCTCGCCTTTTTCTTTGAGAAAGTGAACGTGTGAAGTATTGGACTGTCACCCCCACGGTCACTATTTTTAAGCCAATCCTTGATATCCTTATTGGCTTGTGGTGTAACCCAGTCCAAAATAAATGTCTGGGTTCCAGTTTCCAGATAGAATGGGTCATACAAAAACACAAGCTGGGCGTTCCCCAGTCCCCGTGGTGGCCGTGGTGCAACCGCAAGCCGAACGCAAACGTCTTCCGGAAGAATCAACCTTGAGAGGAACCATCAGTGACGGCGCCAAAACACAGTGATGAAACACACCCTCCGAAAAGGTCCTCGAGCTAGAGAGGACAAAGTCAGTATCTCAACCAAGTTGACTATGGAAAAAGAGAACAATACCTCATTTCCATCAAATCCAAGTTGAGAAAAGTCCTCCTTGGCAAGTGGACCTGCTGTATTCAGGACGCTAGCAGGAACGCGGGAACCCGTATGAATCGACATGTCTGGCAATTGCGAAATGCTAGGATTCTGGGTGTCTGTGCTTGATCCATTGGTCGAGTGACTGGCAGCCTGAGATTCTCCGGCGCGCCTGTCGAAATCTCGATCTGTCTCCCCGGGTCTTGGGCGAGCAGTCCTGCTACTTGATGATCTGCCAGACGACGGGGTCCCCGCACCAGGAGAATGCAAACCGGCACGCCTTAGATCCCCTTCAACTGCGTTGCGCAGTTCCTCGTCGTATTCTTCTGGAGGAAAGGTTTGCATCACATTCTAACCAGATATCAGCACCCAGAAGTATCCTCTAACATTAAGATCGAACTGCGGCTCAAACACGGAATTCCACGCCAGCGACAAATAGGAACAAGGGTGACAGAGATTGGCGTACCTCTAATAACTGAGCAGTAACTCTGATCAAGAGCCTATACTGCTGCGTTATCCCTTCTCTTCCCCTAACAGCATCAGCGATTTCAGTCTCACACAATCCATGTTGTCGTGTAAGCCCCTCCAGATGGGTTGCCAGCTCGCGTTCGCTCGCCTCAAGCCCCTCGATGCGCCCTTCAAGTTTCCGAATCTGTGGCGACTGCGAAACAGAGGGCGAACGCCTTTCAGATCCAGTTGACGAGCGCGACGACGGTGCAATAGCGAACAAAGTAGGATTGACAAGTAATTCGTTCGCTTGCTCTATTTGTTGTTGCAAAGAAACGAGTGTATCAGACAAGTCCATAAGCTACGAAGTGCAACAGCACATCATGGTGTGAATATGGGATGAGGTCAGGACCAGTTGCGTTGGAATTGGAAATTCAAGATCCAAAGTGATCAGAAAACAAAGAAATACAGTAAAAAAAGCCTACCACTCACCACTTGTCGCAATCTCTCGGCCTCCATGACGCTGCACGACTGAACGTTCCAACAACACCTCAATGGTGCAAAGGGAGGGCAGTCGTGCGCCAAAAAGGCGACTTCTCTTGAAGGATGGAAGGAAACGAACAAAGCAAATCCTGATTTAAGGTATTCCTTCAATGCATATTAGCCGGATGGACCTATGTCTCTGTACCTAATAAGCCTTGATCCAGCTTAACCTGAATGAACTAAGATGAGTCCCGTTATTAGGCCTCCGTCAAGAAGCTTCAGGAAATGATGGACATTGACACATGGGATAGCCGTGATTTGGCATCATGCCATTCATGACATACTTCATTACACTTTCCGATTATTTCCACCCTCAATCCCAAACCCAATGGCTGCAAAGAAACTGCTGGTGGATATTCACACCCACGTCTACCTCCCCCGTTACGCCTCTGTACTTCGTTCACGAACAACCGTTCCCTTCATCCGCACAGACGCATCCACACAACAAGAGAGATTGCTAATTCTGGACCATGAACCCAGTGGTGGAAGACCCGTTGGGCCCCAATACTGGGATCGCGAAGGCAAGTTACTACGCCATGGTTCGCTCCAGCCCAAGCCCAACGTTCTGACGTGGATGCCATATAGAGAAGTTGAATTTCATGGATAAACACGGCATCCACGTTTCGGTTGTCAGGTGAAGTGTCTTTCGAGCTCTGGCAGTACAAATCCACTAAGGCCGGCACCTTTCACTTCCAGCTCTGCGAATCCATGGCTTGATTTCCTCCCTGCCTCCCAGGCGCATACTCTTGCAGCGGAACTAAACACAGACCTCGAAGAATATTGCTCGACGTCGCCTTCCCTCTCCTCCAGTGACATCCAAATCAAGCGTCTATATGGATTTGGACTACTTCCGCTTGTCCCTTCCATCTCTACCAGTGCACTCTTGGAAATTGTGAACCAGATCTCTGCCCTCCCTCACCTCAAGGGATTGATAATGGGCACCAAGGGAGTGGGCAAAGGTCTCGATGACCCGGCCCTTGACCCTATCTGGGGAGCTATTGAAAAGGCCGGCTTAGTTGTATTCCTACACCCACATTACGGTGTGGATGCGTCGGCGTACGGCGAACAAGAAAACGGGCATGTTCTGCCTCTTGCTCTCGGGTTCCCTTTCGAGACTACGATCGTACGTTACCCTCTAATGAACCTCATAATCCTACTGAGCTCGTGAAACAGGCAGCGACGAGGCTCATCCTCTCGGGCGTGTTTGACCGGTTCCCGAACCTCCGTCTCCTCCTCGCCCACTCAGGTGGTGCCCTCCCTGCCCTTTCGTCCCGTCTCGCGTCCTGCATTGACCACGACCCCCTCGTTGCCTCCCGCCTCAAACACGACGCGCGCTACTATCTTGGGAAAGTCTACCTTGACGCCGTTGCCTATGGTCCAGAAGAATTAGGCTTCGTCAGTGATACCATCGCTCGTGCGGCACGCTATGAACAAGGTTCACCTATCAGTATTAAAAAGGAGCTGAAGAGAAGCCTTGGGAGCAAGAGGATCCTTTTCGGCACGGATCATCCATTCTTCCCCCCACTGAGTAAAAGTGAGAAGTGGAGGAGTGTCGTCGAAAACCTTGAAGCTATCGATGCGGTCCAAGGGTGGACAGAGGCAGATAAAGATGGTGTGAGAGGAGGAAATGCGCTAGAATTGTTTAATCTACCGAACTAAAGCTATGGTGGACGGTGTTCCTAGCCTATGGTACATCTAAGAGGACTCAGTCTTGGGCATCTGGATCTTCAGGCTGAAGTCTATGTGTTGGACCGATTGATGAACCGCACTCGTGCTCAGGATATCGATGGCTAGAAATTGATAGCGTCGGCTTTGTACTTTGCTAGCCAAGAATAAAACATACCATTGTGAACCCGCCCTTGGAGATTTTCTTCTGTAATGTTTCCACTCGATTCGAACAAAAACTTGCGTTCGCCTTTCCATTTTTCTTTCAGCTCAGTAGCCACACTGATCAATTCATCGCCCTCCATATTGTCAAGCATGATTACGTCTGCTCCTGCGTCTATGGCTTCTTCAGCCTCCTCTCTATTCCTCACCTCGACGTCGAGGAGTAAACTGAATCCACCGACTCTGCGAGCTTGTTTTATCGCCTCTGTGATCGACCCTATTCATTTGCGGCAGGTGAGATAGGAGTGCAGTGCATATAGCAAAAAGAAAGAACGAACCGCAAGACCAGATGTGGTTATCCTTGAGCATGATCATACTCGAGAGGTCATGGCGATGGGGGTCAATGCCACCTACAAGCATGCCATATTTCTCAACGAGACGGAAACCAGGTGTGGTCTTGCGCGTGCCCGCGATAGTTCCCGTATAGCCGTAGCTCCTAGCCTGGTCGAGAATCCTCTTGGATCTTAGGTTATACGTCAGCGGGATGCCTGATTTCGCTGATTAGGAAGACACACTTGGTTGCGATACCACTGCACCGAGCCAAGAGGTTGAGGGCGACACGCTCGCCCAGTAGGAGGTGGCGAGCTTTACCACGGACGGTAGCAACGTGTTTAATAGGTTCGAAGGAGTCGCTTTCATTCAGGTGCCATTCCACCCTATTTTATCCCATTCACATTAGTCGGTAACGTACGGCATGGAGGTAATCGACCGCTCACGAGCATCCCAGTTGTTCAAAGATCTCTGTGAAGAAGGGCGAACCAGCAAGGACGGCAGGTTGCTTTCCCTTGCCGAAGAGGAATGCCTCTCGCTCGGCTTCACCTACGACGAAGCCTCCATAGTCGAATGAAGGGGTATCTTCTGCAAGCCAGACAGTGACATGAGATTTCCAACTGGGAGGGAGGAGATGGGCATATTGGCTTGACATCCTCGCAATGTGTGTTGAGAAATTGAAGCAAGCTGCAAACAGTGCTCGGGGTGGATTGATAATTATTAATGATCTTCCCCGCCCTCATGGAGCTATACTATCCCCAACGAATCCGGAGCTTCTGAGTTCTCGCACTAACACTCCTGGTTCGCTCCGCTCTGAGTCTCTGAAGTTCCCCTTATCTCCGTTTCGCAAAGATAAGATGCTATCATCAAAGCGTTACGTATCAGTCTAGGCACACGTGCGAACGCGGGATTTAGTCATTCGACAATCAAAAGTCACCATCCCACTTTTCGATATAAGTATATATATACCTAACCCTAACATGCTCACAAGTTCATGCCTTTGCATCATAGTTCTTTGCCACCCCCCCCATTCCTCCCACAAAGACATAAGGCCGTCCGTGAGCTACACGCACATCTCTAATCGCCAGGATGCCGACGACCGCGCTCCATGCAATGATTCTGCACTCCATCCGAGGCAAAACACGTTCAGGCGAAGCGACAAATGATCATGGAGACGCAGACCCCTCGTCAAAGCTTCGCTATCGGCTTCTTGATGTCCTGGCACGAACTTACGACCTTGGATTTACCGCGTTCGGTGGACCTCCTGTTCATTTCCAGATTCAGCACCGTCGATTTGTCGACGGAATGGGAAAGACACCGTGGATTGACGAACAGACTGTGTGTGGTTTTACTTACTTGAGTGTTATGTATCGAGATTGATGTTCTGTGGTAGTACCAAGAAGTGTTCGCCCTCAGCCAGGTTCTCCCCGGGCCTGCGTCGACCAAAATGCTATTCGCAATTGTGGTCATGCACGCCGGGTACATTCCAGCAGCAATGGTCTTTCTCATTTGGTCACTGCCTGGCGCGATAGCCATGTACGGTCTATCACTCGGCGTACACCAGCTCAGTGAAGTCCTTCCAGCACCTGTATATGCCCTTCTATCTGGACTCAATGCAGCTACCGTCGGAATTATCGCCTTAGCTGCAGTCCAGCTATCGCGCAAAGCCATCACGGATAGGTTGACACGAGCACTTGTCGCCTTTGGCGGGTGTGCTGGGTTGTTGTACAACGCGCTGTGGTACTTTCCCGTATTGTTAGTTGGAGCTAGTATCGCTACCATCATGTGGGACATCTACATCCCCCAGCTTCTGAGGTACCTTCAGAAGCGGCGCGTCCACAAAGCAAACCTTGGGGATCAAGAGCCAGTGGAGGAGCATGAAATCGCTGGAATCCCCGAAACATCAGCCACCCCGGACGAACGGAGCATACGCTCCGTGCAGCGTCGTCCTGGGAGCCGCGGGAGTGGCAAAACAATCCCTTCCAAAGCACCCTCGCCAATTTCGGATAATACTAACGAAAATCGTCTTCAGCCATCCCAGCCATCAATGGACGTCTCAGCCTACGGCATCTCAGTCGGAACAGGAATAACACTTATCGTCCTGTTCTTCATCCTTTTCGCAGTCCTCATCGCCCTACGCAGCTCGCTCCCACATCCGCCCCTCCCTCTTGCCCTCTTCAACAACATGTTCCTCGCCGGAACAATCATCTTCGGAGGCGGACCCGTCGTTATTCCGCTTCTTCGGGAATACGTCGTCCAGCCTGGTTGGGTGACACCACGGGACTTTATCCTTGGGCTCGCCATTGCCCAGGCGTTCCCAGGACCAAACTTTAATTTCGCCGTTTATCTAGGCTCTCTGGCTATTGCATCCACGGGCTATACTCCCGTCAAGAGCTTCCTTGGTGGTGTGCTTGGATTCTTGGGTATATTTACCCCTGGAATCTGGTTGTCTATTGGGTTCCAGGGTCTGTGGCGCCTCTTAAGGAAGAAGAAAATCGTGACAAGTTTCCTGAGAGGGGTTAATGCAGCAGCGGTTGGCTTTGTGTACACTGCAGTTTATCGTATCTGGCAGGTCGGATATTTAACACCTGCGGACAACGGGGGCATTAGTCTGGGAAATGAACCCTGGTGGTTGGTTGTTTCTGCCGCAACATTCACCCTTGTCGAATGGTATAAATTCCCTCCTGCAGTTGCAATCATCCTTGGAGGTCTTGCTGGTCTGGCGTGGTGGGGTGCGATCATACGTAACTAGCGAGAATCATGTTGCACAAGTTTTACACTTGATTGCAGTCTAAATACCAGCTCTATGCACGCGTAGCACGTAGATTGCAGTGGAAGGCGGATTACAAAAGAATAAGGTTCAGGAAGAGTAAAAAAAAAATGTTCATCAGAGTCGAAGTCAAGCCCAAGAAAAATCACCAGTCCAAAACAGGATAAAGGAAACGGGGTCAAAAGTCCGCAACGTTATATTACGCAGCGAGATAAGTAACGACACCAAAGAGAGCCATGAGGCTGGTGGCTGCTTTGATGACAGTGGCGCCGTTGGGATTAGGAGGGTTGGTGCTACCAGTCGCGCTGCTCGAGGTGGAAGGAGCAGGCGAGGTGTTGGCGGTGACCGCCGGAGGGGCGATAGTTGCAGCCCTAGCGTGCCAATCCAGATCAGCTCTGGGAACTCTTTAACTGAATATGTACATAGACTCACGGCCCGGAAGTACTGAGGGGAATACTAGCGGAAGAGCTGACGGCCTTGATGCTGAACTCATTGGATTGGGCGTAGATGGTACTTTGTTCTTCAACGCTCTTGACAAGGTTAACCCTGAAGCTAGCGCCGGTGGGCCAACCGCCGCTCGGCGGGTTGACGGAAGTCTGGGATTGACCGGCACCGTCTTGCTCAGCCATCAGGACCTGATCTTGAGGAAGGACATTGCGATTCTGAATAATTTATAGTCAGAAGAACGAAGAGAGTAGCGTGTTTGAATGGGGACATGCCGTATTGGTGAGAACAATGGTAAAGTTGGTTGCATCGGTCGAAACACGGTTCCAGGCGACGCTGGAGGGAGTTAGTAGCCCTCAAGAATGATACGTGGCTGATGCTCACGTCTGAGGGCCCGAATTAGTCCATCCGTTAGCAGCGTTAGGCTGGGTGACGGAGTAGGCAGAAACAGAGGCGACGAGAGCGAGGAGAACAGCGACGGCGTACATGATATAGGGGAGAAGAGAAAAGAGAAGGCAGAAGGAATGTGGGTGTCAGACAGAGGAAGAAGACTAGCAGCGACTGGTTCTTGTATGTAACGCCCAGCCAAGTTCTCGCCCAAAATCCTGGCCTTCTGTGCTATTTTTGGCTCTCATCCCGTGACTTCAGATTCAATTGACGAACACTACCCTGTCAGGGTCGTTTACTGACTTCCTTGGCAGCATCATCCCTGCAACAAGGTTCTCCTCTTGCTTTCGGTCACCATACTTATATACCTACTCTTTTGCTTTTCTTAGCTTCTCTGCGGAAGTCATTCTCGCGTTGTAAAGGCCTATTGATTAAACCGGGCTAACGCTGTCGAGAAGGCAACAGGGCTATCGGCGTGCAGCGCCCGTCAAGGGCGCATGGCAACTCTAGGCCGCTGTTAATGCCCAACATTCCGTCAAGGACTGGCCTACATGAAACTGATATACTCAGCGTGCCTGAATACTCATGGCAAACATATGGCCGTGCCGTGCTGCTAGTTATCAGTGTCAGGATACGGAGACCAGTTGTGACGTCTTACGCATCGTATGCTATGCTCTCCAGAAGAGGATGATCGAGGCCCTTGTTTGACGTACCGAGCTAGTCACCGATGCCTATGGCTCGTAGCGACAGATTATCTCAATGTCTCGTCAACACCCACCAGCGATCTCGGGCTGAGTCCATTTTCCAATGCTGCTTCGTTCTCCTATGAGATCGGCCCCAGATCGTACTTCTTAACCTTGCAGATATCTGACCATCACAATATTGCCGGTGAGATATTTTCGTTTTGCCTAGTCGTGGAAACAGTGGCAAACGAAATGACATGAAAAGGAGCGGAAGTCGAAAAGAAAGGCGGGTGGACAGCCGGAAAGGGAGCGCAGAGAAAGAGTAGCCAGACGGAGCGCCGCCAGTAGACTGGGACGGTTCCAGGCTGCCACAAGGTCCCTGCGGCTCTGGTGCTCGAGTACGATCTCCTCTGCCGTCGCTTCGAGTTCCCTGGGATGATTCTTAGTGGAGGCTGCGATCAACCTCAAAGGAAATCCTGAACTACTTCTCTTCAACTGTCAGGACACTACCATGACTGCGGATCCTTCCAGAATACCTACCCGATTGACACTTTTGTCCCGTGACTTATACTCTGGTGTTTCCTTATGTCGCACACCCATTGAACTGCGACTGCTTTTTCGAGTGCGCAGCATGATGCATCAGGCTGCGGAATGGAATCAAAAGGCACAAAAGCACGCTTCACAGAACCAAGGTTTGTCCCACCGCCGGACTACTAGTCCATCATGCAGCTTCGTGAGCCCTGTGCGGCCTCTACCGAGGCCCTCCTACGGGAGACGGACCAAAGATCTTACCAGGCGATTTCCTCTTCGCCACTTCCAGAGATCGAGGTGTCCCCCATCGTCACACCCCTACAAGATAGTAAGTATGGGGACAATGACAGCATGATACAGGCTGAGCCACTTTCCAGGACATATCAAGAAGGCAAGCAAAAGTTGGGTTGACGCCTTTGAGAAAGATCCTGTTCTTCGTTACATTGATAATGCAAGTCCCCACGAATTTCGACCAACGGATACTAATGCTTGCCCCTCTAGAACCGCAAACAGACACCTGATGTCAAGGATGCCACGCAGATTATTATGTTCTGCGTGATGGTGTACTGGAGGAGGCGCAAGATAGCGCTTACCGTTGACGCAGGGGCGTCTATCATATTTTGGTAAGTGTGGCACGTTGACGAATCCTATGTTGAGAGGAAGCACAGAAGTCTGACACTGCTGATGGTATCACCACATATTACAGCACTGCTCCGAAGTCACCGCGTAGTCTATTCGATCGCTGCGCCGACTGGGTGGTCGCACTCACCGGCAAGATCTTTGCATTTCTAACTCCGAAAGAAGAAAGAAAGGCGCGCACCTGTCGCTGTCTGACATACCTATGCTAAAGAGGTTATAGCGCGCGGCAGAGGTCCAAGCTAAAGTGAAGACCGCCGTATCCCGATCATTGGGTAATCGTGTGGAGAAAATGCTGTATATTGATACGTTAGCCACCGAACCCACTAGCCAAGGATGGGGTTACGGAGGCGCCCTACTCGACTCCGTCGGAGCTTTAGTATGTCCCTCATGCATGGTGTCAAAACATATACTTAACTGATGTACCGCCTTTATTTCTGTGTTGAAACAGGCTGATGTGACTAACCAAGCCGTCTGGCTGCAGTCAACTAACGAGAGAAATGCGAGCTTCTACTTGTCTCATGGCTACAGCACTATCGATGAGGCTGTTATCGGTGACGATAATCCTAATTGGCATGGCGCCCCCGTCATCATCAAGATTGTGAGGATCGCTGGCATGATCTTCCTCTGGTTACTCATGTTTTGTTTTTTTTACAGATGGTAAGAGAACCCCGTCCACAGCGGGCAGCTCGAACAGACGAACGGCAAGGTTTTGTAAACTTGGTGTAAACTACGACATGATACCTGTTCATATCTGGATACATCCGACTGTAATATCTAGATGTGCTGTACAACACCAGATTGCTCGAGGATGATACAAAGAAATGCAGCGAAGGCTACTCAATGCCTGCCAAAAGATCCTCGGCATCCATCCACAGATCCCGCTGGCCCCAAATACCGACAATAGCAGATACAATGATCCAACAAGCCTTTGCATCCATAACTTGCACGCTGGGTGCCCCTGCTGATGGCCCAGAAGGGGTGCCCTTCATTCGTCCGACAAATGTAATCTTGAGGAATGCCAAGCAAGCACGCGCAAGGTTTCGTAAAAGGTTCACATCATCGGCTGAGATGTAATCATCAATGCGAAGAAGAAGGGAGAATATCCAGCGAGCATGTGTATTTGTTGGGCGATAGGTAGGCGAGTCTGGTTCGCGAAGGTGGAGATTGATCCAGTGAGTAAAGTACATGATTAGGTGCAATGCCATGCGCTACAAGAGAAGACAAAATCAGAAAGGTAAAACACAAGGACTTGAAAGAAGGTTACCTCGTCTATGAGCTTCAAGAGCTGTGGAGAGGGCTCTCGTGCAGTGAGTAGTTCCTGATTTTGTTCTTGGACTACAATAACAGACGGACCAGCTTCAGCCGCGTGGCTCACGCCATCAGATGGTGCAGGTGTACCAGTAGGTGTTGGCAAAGAATCTTGTGGTCCTACTTTTAAAGCATTCTCAACCTCTCCTTCGTCTCTAGCCACAATTGAGATCTCCGAATCATTTTGAGTAACAGCGTAGCCTGTTTGGATCTCTTCATAGTGGTGCTCGCCCTCTTCGGAACCACCATGTTCGCGTTCCTGATCATCCCAAGCATACATGCTACCTTCAGCGAAATGGGGATACTGCTGTCGTTGCTTCCCTTTATTCTTCTTCTTTGACTCTCGGGGTGGACAGCTCCAGACAGATTTAGGTTTACCCTCAAGGAAGGCCCACCAGAGGTCCCTTTCCTTTTTGTCAGGCATGAGTTTTCTCTGTTGCGAAGTTGACAAAGACACGGCAATTGTGGGCTGGTCGAAGTTCTGTGGAGCATGAGCCGGGTAGTTCACGCGAGACCAGACTAGTCATTCGCACCTTGCGGAGATTTCTCCATCGTGCCTCTGTCAACTCTCTCCACTTATCTGAGGGTAGCGTGGTATGTGGATTTTGACGGATGGACTTCGAGGTTCGAGGTTCCGCCGTTTCTACCGAGGTTTCGTATGGGTTAGCAACGCGAGTGAAGTGAGGAAGCGCTTTCGCGTCGCGTCTACGCAACCAATCAGTCATACGTTCCGTCAAGAGAAACGATTGACCTTTACCGCACAGTGAACAGGTACTGCATGCCATCCACAGGCTCACTGCTGAAACCATCTGGTAAGTTTGCGACTGGTAGAATTTGCTTTCCAAACGATGCCTCATCAGAGTCAGAGTCGTCTATCTCGTCAAACTTTCTCTTGAATGGTGCCATCACAGAATGTGGCAAAGCGGAAGACTAAGTAGAGGTGTAGTGGCAAGATACGCCCGCAGTGGGTTTAGTTGCCGTGATAAATGCCGGTGATCAACACACAAGATCAACTGGTATTTTACCACAACCACAACCAGACCCACCTACACAACTATACATTCATGAAATCCTCTCTTTACTCTCGTCTCTGGGCGTAGCTATCATATAAATCTGGTTCATACTCTCTGGACCATCGAAAATGTCTTCGCCAAAATTAGAATTGGACGAAGACGCAATTGACCTACAAGATATCCAGGCGCAGATCAACCTTTCTATGTCATTCGCTCAGAATCTTGTCACCTCTTGGGTAAAACCCACGCATTTCAAACAAACTAACAGACAGCGACACCTGGAGAACGAACTGAAAGAATACATGCGCCGTCCAACTAGGTGAGCCCTTTCACTTTTGTTTCCACCTTTTTTCTTTTTCTGAAATTATAAAACTCCAGGCTTGGTGTTGGTGCACCTATACCCGAAACTCAGGGTCTTGCGCGTGAGGCTGCAAAGCTCAAGGCCAGACTGGAAGGAGGAAAGAAGCGGCAGAGGGGGGATGACGTGAAGATGAGGGAACTGCAATCAGAGGGTGAAGAAGAAAGCCGTGGGGGGGCAATCAGAAAAAAGGCTAGGATTGACCCTTTCGACGTTGGCTTGAAGAAAAAAAAAGTGGCGGAGGTCAACGGGAAGAACCCAGTCACAATACATCCAATGGCTCTGAAGGCCATCTCGCAAATCAAACTGGATAAAGCACTCGGGGACGAACCCGACGCTGATGACAGTACCAATGGGTTGCTCAGTGCTATGGACCTGCCAGAAACTCATAAGAGGAAAAAGAAACACAAATCCGAGAGCGGCACCAATGAAGGCCCGCGAAGAGAGCTTGTGGCCAGAGTTGAACGAATGGTTGATAGTATTGATTCATCCCAGATATCTCCAAATATCACGGAACATCTCAAAACTCCTCCGCATTCATTTCCGCTTATGCAGCCATCTTCGGCCTCCACCGCCACATATCCAAAAATCGTCGACGTCTCTCTTACAGCAACCCCCCTGCTTTCACCGGGTCACCGCACAACTACACCCGACTTCCTTAAACAACCACTTCTTAATTTGGATGGCTCGCCAAATGAAGGCGCAAGTAACAAAGATAGGAAGCCGGACCCAGCTGACCTTACCCCGAAAAAGAGGCGAAAGCGGAGAAAGAAGAAGAAATCACAATCGAACACGGCGAGTGCCCTGACCGACGGACAAGACCACTCTGAGTTCGACTAATGTGACTGATCACTTGTTTCATATTTTTGTAATATACTTACGTTTGATTCAATTCTGGGCTATCTACTACCCCCGTAACACAGTATCTCTTCTGCTGACCGTACACGACAACCCGAGAGCACAGCAAGACGAATTCTGATGCCAGCCCCTACCCGACCCTCACGGGACATGTAAAGGAAGTAAGTAGAGCTGCTGTTGTGATGATGTTTTTAATCTGAATCTCAAATTAGACATTCCGAATCGCTGTAAAACGTATGCATTGATGTACTGTCGGAACCCCATAGGCATCCCCAAAATATTTTGAATAGTAAACCGGACGCATTCCGAGCGCCGCGTTTTGATATTTTTTAATCACTGATGACTAAAAGATCAGTGGGTTGATATAAATCAAGTGAAACAATTTGAGGTAGCTAATCATGATGCGACCTAGTAACAGCCAGTAACAGCCAGCAGGAAACAACGTGCTGTTCATCTTAAGACTAATTATTGTCGAGATGCTGTGCTCGGAATGACTCTTGAGAGTAATTGCTTATGCGCGCACTGCGGTTTTATGACATACCCATTTAGTCGGGTGCTTGAGATCGACAACATGTTCATCTGGAAAGGGCAAGTTGTAATATATAATCACAATCCCAGTACTCAGCGCCCGCTGATCCCAACAGATGTTGGAGTTACTCGACAATCTACATTGTGAAGGGTAATCGACAAAATAAATAAATAAGTTAAGCCACTATGTGGTGTATGTATCCCGTACAGTCATGAGTACAAAGTCCCTGTGAAGAAAATATAACTACGGAATGCTCTAGAACAATGATTAATGGCGATCATGGGGACGATGAGAGCCACCGTGCTGCTGTGGCTTGGGTTGATGACGAGAACGAGGGGGTAACCGCTTGCGACGGGCTTCCTGAGAGCTATTCGACTGGGGCTTGCGTGATGTGGCCAGACGCTTGGATGGATGTTGCGAGCCTTTGGAGCGGGGCCCGGGAGGCCGAGTGGAACGAGTGCGAGGCCGCCCAGAGAGTCGGTTAGGGCGTCTGGTTGTACGTGCCTTATTGCGACGGAACAAGGAGAGGAGCGATAGGCCTTGTTTCCCCGTCTTTCTTTGTTCATATATCCTGCGGGCTTTCCTATGGGCTGCGGCTTTGCGCATTTCCTCCATTCCCTGTAGTCGTCTGGTCAGCAGTAGTTCTTTCGAAAAGTAAAGAAGCCCACTCTTTTACGCAGGTGTTCATTGCCGCTGAACGTTCCTCTCCACTTGGCAAGCCAACCATGGATAGTGGAGGGAGGAGGACCGCGTGGACGAGACTAGCCAAATTATAACAAATGAATACAAGTTCGTGAACAGCTGTGCGAGAAAGCAAGACACTGACATGTGACGGCCACTCAATCTTCATTATAACTGTCTAGGTAACACGGGAAGTACAGTTGCGAGCCAAAGGTGAAGGTGAAGGCGAAAGCAAGTACAAGGTTCTGGCATTGCGAACAGGGTAAACAAAGCTTTATTAGCGAACTCGGTTGCTCGGATCGTTGCCCATCCCACGATAAAAATAGGCTAATAGCAGGTTGGTTACATAAGTTCTCCTCGTTGGAGCCACCTGTCGGAACGAATTTGCTGCTCTATTGTTGTTTCAGTACAACGAGGAATCATTTCGTTAATGTCCTTCTTCGCACAACGGGGACCTCGTCTTTTATCGAGAACATGTGTTTTGTGTATGTCACAAGTTTCGCGCACGACACCTGCCGAGGCCATAAGCACCGCCAAAGCCGCCACGAGGTATGCCACCACCAAGGAGTGTCAAGACATTGCATGCACGTCGCCATAAATTTTGGACATTTATTGAAGATATATGTGAACAAAGTGTAAATGTCATCCCCCTACACGACATGTTTGCTGGTATAAGGTCAAAGGGTTCAAGATATCTAAAACCCCTCGAACTTATTCCGAGTTGCCGACAGGGACCAGCGGAGAGTTAGCCGCAATAAGAGGCTACACACATCGTGTTGACAATACCAGGTCTCCATTTCTCCCGAATAATTAGCCCCTTGCCCAAGACCGAAGTATCCATTGCCCTGAACTCCCATTTCCGTAGACACTTACCGACTCCGACTCATTCCAGCAGTCTCGTCAGAGAATATGCGAGATGAGACAGTCGATCCACAGCAAGTTGCCCGGCCCCCGAAAATCTTGTAAACCTATACAGGCTATATGCAAGAGTGGTCCATAGTCCTTACTCCGATACCACGAGGCGCGATTTTCTAGTAGGGTCATCGTCTTGGAAGAATTAGAGTTGTCGAAGAAAGCGTGATCCATGGAATGACGCATCCAGGCCCGCCGGGCGGAGCGGAAGGAAGGCGCAAACGGACCCAGGGGGAGATACGGCGCTGTGGTTCTGAGATTGACAGAATCAATCCTGATCAACGAGTGCGAGCACCGCCATAGTCAGCGAAGGCACCCCGAGCGTCTACCAAAAGCGGAACCGCTGGAACCTCCCGACACGGGCTTAATTTGTTTGACTTTGTTGGGCTTCCCTTCCAACGTCATTCACGTGGGCATCGCCACCCTAACCGGCAATCGTACAATCGCTATTGCGTTCCTGGCATGGTGACACTGCATTTCCACCTCAAAAAATTGAACATCGACATCTACTATGCTGCAAGCGTCAACGGCGGTCGTTAGCTGCCGCGTAAGACTCGGTAGTCTCACTTGCCGCAGGATGGTACAAGAAGCAGCCAATCCGTAGGTGGACCTCAGGATCTCCAAAGTCGCTCTCAAGCCAAAGTCAAAATCCGAAAAAATGGGTCAGATGAAAAACGTCGAAGCCATTATCGAGAACAAGCTCTACCTTGGAAAGTTAGTGATTTCCTGGTCATCTATTTTGGATTGTTCTGATTGTTCTTTAGTGTGATTGCTGCTCGCGCAACTCGGACTTTGACTGAACGTCGCATTACACACATCCTATCTGTGTGCAATGACGCAATTCCTGCAGAAGTCCCGGAATCTGGAATCTGTCATAAGCGTATCAGCATAGAAGATGTTGAATACGCTGATCTCCTGATCCACCTTCCGGCAGCTTGTCATTTCATTCATCAGGCTCTGGCTTCCGGAGGTACCATACTAGTACATAGTGTCAATGGTATCTCCAGAAGTGCCGCTGTTGTTGTTGCTTATTGTGAGTCACAGTTCTAATCTACAATCTTGGCTGTATTTGACCATACATGTATAGTTATGTGGTCTCGCCGTCTCGGGGCCACGGACGCGACCGAGATAGTGAGGAGAGGTATGCGCATTTTGTTGCAATCAGAACCAGTGGCTGACCCTCTCTAAGCTCGTGACTCAATCTGGATTAACCCCGGCTTCCAAGAGCAACTCGTCTTGTTCCAGGTTTGCCAGTATAACCCTCACCCTGGGGATGGTGTATACGCCAGTTGGAAAACTAAAGTCGAACGCAAATTGAAAGCGGCTGGCTTGCGCTAAAAACGACGACGTTGTGAAGGCCCGCTCATCTTTCGCCTTCTAGAACCACTCACCCCTTTACTTGTTGCCTTCTTCCCCTTCCCCTTGGCCGTTCGCACTACTTACTCGTACTGCAGATCTTTTATTTTCCTTATTCTCTGTCTGATTTTTCCACCCGTCATCTTGTTGTATTTGTGTACTTAGAATATATTTGTACATGTACACCTGTTCGATCGTCTAGTCAAGCATGTGGTTACGATAATACACCCAAGTACCCACTCAATCCTTTTAGGGAATCAATTAAATTTTTGCCAGATTAGTTGAGAAGGGTAAGGGATATCTAGATCCTTAATGAGATTAGGCAGCGAGATCTCACCTGTGCTCGTTCGAATCTGTCAATTCGAAGGGGTTTGGTCCTAACTATACCTTCCTATTTGGGCCAAACATCACTAGAACAGTCATTGATCGTTGTTATGTCCGGGGTCCCTGTTGAATCTCTTCGAATGATTCAGGATTGAAGGGGCTCCCGGAGAAGTCTGGAATCGAATGGATAGACACCATCGAGCATGGGATGTGGTGTGTTGCAACAGAGTGTATTTGCGAAATGCTTTCAGCGAGATTTATGGTGGAGCAATTCAGTTTGAACAGTTCTGGCTGAAAACGCATTAAAAACGGGGTTGCAAATGGACTCTAGTACGGGACATTCTGGATAACATGGGAAGAACCCCAGGGGCGTGACCTTTTGTTGGGGTCTCTAGATCTGCGATGGCGTCTAAGCGCCCAAGTGATGAAGGCCTTTGTAAATACAGTCATGTAATATTTATTCATGTTGCAAGGCATGCGTCCAAGATCTTCAAACCCCCACAGCACTCAAGGGGGCTGAGAGGTACATTTTCTACCATTCACTTAGTTGTTCATGCAATAGTCATTTTGACTGACTAGGTTTGGAAATCACAGTTACCGGTCGAGCCTAAAAAGCTTGCCCGTTTACTACCCATTGATTGACATTCCGCAGCCTTTGTTAGAACATTTTCAGAGTCCGAAAGCTGCGGAGTCGTTGCAAGACACGATGAGGATACGTGGAAGTGATGAACCCCAGGGTATTTAAATAAGTGCAAGATGGTCTTGTTTACCAACGGTTCCCAGCGGAGTTTTAACTTGCATCCCACGCTTACAGCCTCTTCCAAACCCGTACAGCTTCTACTTACTCTTCATTCTTCACATCTTTTCTTCACCGTCTCCCCTCTACTCTACTTGAAAATATGGGTCTCTCGATCTCCAAGCTCCTTTCTGGTCTCTTTGGCAAGAAAGAAATGCGTAAGTTCTGATGCTTGCTGTCCCAGCCTTTATGAATCACTCACTTTCTCGCTTCATGCAACAGGGATATTGATGGTAATTTCGCAGAACGACGGCTTCGTGGCGTAGAGCACTCATTATTGTATCGTAGGTCGGTCTTGATGCCGCTGGTAAGACCACCATCTTGTACAAGCTGAAGTTGGGCGAGATCGTCACGACTATCCCTACCATCGGTACGTGACTCAACATGGCTTACTTATTATATCACCGGTGCGCTCACACCGGCTCAGGTTTCAATGTCGAGACCGTTGAGTACAAGAACATTTCTTTCACCGTCTGGGATGTTGGAGGCCAAGACAAGATCCGCCCCCTGTGGAGGCACTGTAAGTTCCTACGCCGCTATCTCTATCCAATCTCCACTTATTTCTCGCCTCTAGACTTCCAGAACACTCAAGGCATCATTTTCGTCGTGGATTCTAATGATCGGGAGCGAGTTTCGGAAGCCCGAGAGGAATTGCAGCGGATGTTGAACGAGGATGAGCTTCGTGATGCCCTTCTCCTTGTCTTTGCGAACAAGCAAGACTTGCCTAATGCTATGAATGCCGCTGAAATCACGGACAAGCTTGGCCTCCACGGTCTCAGGCAGCGAACCTGGTACATCCAAGTATGTCCACCCCTTCTGCTTTTCCTGGGCGTCCGCTAACTTCTCCCTACAGGCCGCTTGTGCAACTTCCGGTGATGGTCTTTATGAGGGTCTGGAATGGTTGAGCGCAAACATCAAGCGCCGGGTATAATTGCTCTCACTTTCAATTCTGGGTACCTTATCAGCGTTGTTACACGTATCACGATTCCTTTACGATACGAAGACGCATGCACCGCCGCTTTGATTCAACGTATTTGCTACTTGTTCTTTTGAATTCCTAGTTACCTTTTCCTTATATCATGATTTTCTAACTCATTACGCTCGTGTTCACCTGGTGTACTGCAGGCTGGAGGCTTATGCACGGGGCGTTGATTGCTATAGACAACAATCTCGTGTCATATCACATCTCGCTATAGAACATTGTGAGGATCGCCAAGTCCGGTATCAAATGTAAAGGAATGAAGGTGAATGTCCCAAACTTCAACGCCTGTCAGGGTAAAGCCGACCAACTGCGTCTGCTTCCTTACGTCTTCGCTCCCCAAGTTCTCTTGCAGCAAGGTCACGCTGCGAGGCTCCGTACCGGGCGAGCTTCTCTAGCAAGGCTTGGAGTCGCTTCTGCTTGACTGCGGGGTATAATGATTGTCTGCTAGCTGGGATGAGGAATTCTTGGATAGCATTATTGACGGGAATGGAGGTCGTCTAATGAAAGTGAGATGTCAGTTTTTTTGACTTGGTGTGTGAACAGATCTGTCACGAACAGATCGGAGTTCCATGAAAACAGAAACCAAGTGCGATCGGCCAATCCTCTTAAGTGCGTCCTCGAGGTAATCTACATCAATGAGAATGTTGGAAATGGCATTCTCGTTGATCATGCCGATATCCCGCCCTGTGAGACAGTTCTGTAGGATTGATAAGAGAATATATGCACTGACAACGGAATAAATACTTGACCATAAGGGTCTCAGCAATGTATTCGAAAGCGCCCTTGTATGCTTCGTCTTTGTACTGCTCTTTGATAGCAAGTGAGTCCACAACAGTGGTAAGCCAGTTAACGAGTTCATCCAGTTGCATATTAGGGGCGCTTTCCCGCTTCTGCGGAGTCCAGTTGTACAACGAGAATTCGAATGATTGGTCGAGTTTGGAGTTGATGAGACCAGTTAGGCGTTTAAGAGAGCGGGATAATGTTAATCCAAACGACTTGGATGCTGAGAGGCGGATGAGGCCTCCGCGTTGTGTTGACCTAACAAGTACGTGGTCCCATTATTGACGTTAAATCCATAAGGCAAACGTACCTTAAACTTGTAAGGGCACGCTCCAATTCCTGGCATGCAACCTGAAAGTGTTCAATGTTAGTAGACAATTGCGCGATCTGTGGCACGGTTGTGGTCGTTGCCAGCCGTTGTAAGATTGCATCGCTAATACTCTTGATGAAAAGATTGTCCAGAGACTACATTTATACCAGCATCAGCTTCCGGGTGCATTTCCAAAAATTCCCCTTCACCTTGCTGAGTAGTTCGTCAATGTCCCGATGGTGTCGCGACACCCCTTCCACAAAAGCATAGAATTTCTGGATGAATGAACGTATCTAGCAAAACAATCAATCTCTCGAATTCACTGATGTCATAGGACCACACCTCCTGACAGCAGAGATAGAATGACTGCGACCATGGTAGAGCCTGAGGTAGTGGTGTCCTGTCCTATATTTAGCTCAGAGTCTTGCCGTAAATGTATCAACGCACTTCTTGATATCATCCCTTTCTGTCTCTGAAATCCAGACAACATCTAGTACAGCTTGAAGCTCAGCCCCCCCATCCATGAACATGGATTGATTATCATCCTGGCGAATGATCTATCGGGGAAAGTGGGTACATGACGGGGTTAAAGTCAACTGGGAAACTCACCGATTCAAAGCGTCTACCAAAATGAATTTCAAGTAAGTTGACGTATCGTTCGAACAAGGATAGGATAAAATTCTGTAGAGATGTCGTTGAATACGCCGATGCCTGTCAAATCATCATTACCATCAGATGCTTTTTACGGGAAGGACAACGCAGAGTACCTCGAGAGCCATGATGAACGTTAGAAGATTCTCTTTAACACGAAGGTACACTTCGGGGTCGTTTTCAGATCTAAGCGCGTTGTCTATTCCCGTGGTCAGATGGGAGACAACAACGTCCCATAGTTCTTCGACATTTCTCCAAGATCGGAATGACCCAGTCGACTCCAACACATGGGACTCAATAATGAAAAACCCAGAAATTTCTTGCGTGAATGCGGGGAGAGAAGAGAGGGGCAACGGTGTCGGCAGGATCAGATCTGACTGGGCCTAGAAGCACGAGGTCAGAACGCCACGAGGACAGGGTAAACAAACATACCTTTCTATCGGCTTGGTAGGAACTTCGAAGTTCCTCGAGGAGTCCAAGGGTATCATAAATATGTATGCACTCAAACAGAGGTTTGAAGTCAACTTTCAACTTGTCGTTGTTCAGAACATTAACTGACCAGTGACGCTGTTAATGATCTTTCCACCTGAACAAAAGCACGCTTACACTCATTCTTCTCATAAGTAACAAGCTCAACAGCACTTCCGACACGACTCATCCGTAGGAGGGGGTCCTTCTCGCGTCTAGTTCTCCAGTATCTTGTTCTGGCTTCCATTGCTTCAACCGCGAGTTTACCAACCTCTGCGCTTACAGTCCTTATCTCAAGCAACCATTGCTTCATCGAGGCTGTGACTGCATCCTTGATCTGCGCTCGCAACGAGGGCAACGAGGACAGCAGATGTTGAAAGAACGGCGTCTGGGATATCGACGTTGGGGGCATGCTCTGAATATCCTCCAACGACTGTTCAGAAAATCGAATTCTATTATTAAGGACGTGCCACACAACGATGATGGGTTTAAACGACGGACCCTCAACGCGCTCCAGTATTTGCCCTCTTTCACCATCTCACTTACCCGGTTGACGACGTCCAAGACCCGAAGGCAAGCTTGTAGGGTATCGATAGCCTCGTCAAGGTTGGCAGCTGTCTTCTTTGTTTGGAGGAGATTGCGCTTCTTTTCCACCAGACCTCCACCGAGCTGTGAGACACTGGTATCCAAGGTAGCGATAGTCTCCTTCATTTTGTCGGTATATGACTTGACCGTGAACAGCGTTGAGACAGAAGAGATAAAGTCCTGGTAATTGTCGACACAGATCTTCTCAATCTCCGCATCTTTAGATTCAATAAGGCCCTGAATGGTTCTGAGGTATGCCTCCTGCTGACGGTTGCTGTGTATTTGCTTAATTATAGGACCCAGCTGTTCCAGATTTTCTGAAGAAGAGGACGGGTCAAGGAGATGAATTTGCTGGAGCTGCTGATCGATATTCTCCTGGGTAAACTGGGGGCGTCTACGCGGAGGCATGATTGAACCGAGTGGATGTCGAAGGGAACAGAAGATGAATGACCAGAAACGGACAAGATCGTCACCGGAGTTCACACGTTTCATACCCCCGATGAGGGCCACAAGACCATATGTTTGGTATTCCCCTCTGAGTCAAACAGATCGGATAGTCTTTCCGATCAAGAAATTCCACGTTTGATCAAGGTCTACGCTTAACTTGGCATGCGGCATTCAACATGCGGCCGGCTAGCCTCGGAAATCCCTTCATTATCACCACCATCTCACATATAAATCGACAAGCGACTTATTCTCCACATCAAGGCGGATAACAATGTCCGAGACCGTCTTTTCCGTTGACGCAATGTAAGTCTCTACGGCTACTACTTTACCGAATTAACCATTTGGCAGTTTGTTCGATATGGACGGGACCTTAGTAGATTCCACTGCTGGTGTTGCCGGCGCCTGGGAGGTGTTTCAGGAATCATATCCTGGCATTGACATCGATGACATCTTGAGCTGTGAGCACTGGCTATCGCGGCGCTTTGCATCCAGACTACCGACCTTTCCGAAAACATATCTTAGCATCGCATGGAGTTCGAACTGTCGAAAACCTCAGGAAACACTGTGGCATTGACGATCCGGATCTCCTGGAGGTGGCTAAGCCCTCCGGCCTTTTCTTTGTCTCTTGGATTGTGCTCATCGGCGACTTAGAAAGAAGCACAGCGCTTTGAAGAAGCTATCGTCACCTCTTCGACAAAGAACGGCCGACCAGGCATAGTCCAACTTCCGGGCGTTGCACAGATCTTGAGCGAGGTGTGTCTTTCTGACCTCCTCACGTAACAGGCATGGTCATCTCGATTGTAGATCGAACAGTATCGTCGTTTGTCATCTCCGAGGTGGGCTATTTGCACCTCTGCGACTCGGATGTACGCGACAGCTGCTCTCAAGTCTGCCAAAGTTCCTTGTCCCGAAGTCCTTGTTGCTGCCGAAGATGTAACACAGGGTAAACCCCAGTGAGCTCGACTTCCATGCTAGCAGTCTGCCATATATTAACGGCTATCTAACAGACCTGACCCGTACCTTCTCGGCGCAAAACTCTGCGGCGTAGACCCCGTCAATTGTAATAGCCACTCTGGGAGCTGTGAGGTGTTCGTTAATTTGCTTTGTAGGTGTTGTCTTTGAAGATGCCCCTTCGGGCGTTCGAAGTGGTCGTGCAGCTGGCTGCAGGACCATTGGGCTTTTGACTACCCACTCCCGCGAGAAGATGGAGGCAGCGGGGCCTGACATCCTTGTAAACGATCTCTCAAGGTCAGTCGCCCTTCGAAGTTCGCATTGCAAAGTTCTGAGGGTCTTTCGTGCAGTGTCTTTGTTCGAGCCAAGGAGACTGGTGGCTTGGAAATCTCCATTTCTACTGCTTAGAATTTTACTCACCCAATCTCATGGAATACCATCTTCATGCAATAGCCTGCTGACCGTGTCACATTAGAGGAACTACATCTTGACCTATAGATACATAGAATGCTCTTAGCAATTACAATCGAATCAAGCTGTAGGACGCGGAAGATCAAATGATAAGCGCTAATCAACAAAATAAGTATGTCCTACGATCTGAGGGAATTTTTGGTCTATCTACGTTCAATATCTGCAAATCATGTCGACTATACGCTGCGACAGAAATAAAGTATCTAGTCAAGACGAACAAAAGAAAAGATCGACATAACACGGACCATCTAGTATTCGTCTTCTTCATCACCATCGACGGAGTCGACACCAACCTCTTCATAATCCTTTTCAAGGGCAGCAAGGTCTTCGCGGGCTTCGGAGAATTCGCCCTAAGGACAACTGAGAAGTGTAGTCACCCGATTCCATGACATCGCTTACCTCTTCCATGCCTTCACCTACGTACCAGTGGACGAAAGCGCGCTTGGAATACATAAGATCGAACTTGTGATCAAGGCGACTCCATGCTGACGCAATAGCGGTGGTACTAGTGCCCTGTCAGTCATCACATCCGCATCACCCTCAAAATAATAGCTTACTTGGAAAGCATGCAAAGGGAACGGGAAGCCTTTGCGAGGTCACCTCCTGGAACGTGTGCCGGTGGCTCATTGCAGATACCAAGCTTGAAACCAGTTGGGCACCAATCTACAAATTGGATGGTCCGTTTAGTCTTGATGTTTGAAACAGCAACCTGAACATCTTTGGGGACGACATCGCCACGGAAAAGGAGGCAGCATGCCACTGAAGGAAAGGTCAGAAAGATGATCCAAGATCGAGGGAAGTGAACGTACTATATTTGCCTTCCTTAGGGTCGCACTTGACCATCTGATTTCCGTTCTCGAAGCAAGAGAAGGTCATATCCAGAACAGAGTTTTGCTCGTGGCTGGCATTTTCAGCCGAAAGGAGAGGGGCATAGGTGGCAAGTGGGAAGTGGATACGAGGGAACCTGAAGTGGGATAAGTCCAGCATAGGAGCCAGCGCAAATGCTAATATCACGTACGGAACCAAATTGGTTTGGAACTCATTAAGATCAACATTGAGCGAACCATCGAAGCGCAGGGATGCCGTAACGGAGGAAACGACCTGGGCGATCAAGCGATTGAGGTTCAAAAAGCTTGGAGCACTGACACCGATCCTCTTCTTGCAAATGTCGTAGATGGCCTCGTTGTCAACCTAGATATTGATTATTGATAGATATTGAATATATTATTATGAAACGTACCATGAAAGAGCAATCCGAGTGTTCAAGTGTCGTGTGGGTTGTCAGGACCGAATTGTAGGGCTCGACTACTGAGCTGGAAAGCTGCGGGGCAGGATACACACAGAACTCGAGCTTGGATTTCTTTCCATAGTCCTTTGAGAGACGTTCAAGGAGTAGAGCACCGAAGCCAGAACCAGTACCCCCACCAAAGGAGTGGAAGACAAAGAAGCCTTGGAGGCCTGAGCAATTATCCGTCAGGTGGCGAACACGGTCCATTACAGGATCAATAAGCTCCTTCCCAACGGTGTAATGCCCGCGTGCATCTGGAAATGCGATTATCAGTGAAGTAGGCCCACGCGATGTATCAGAAGAGACGAACAGTTATTCGCAGCATCCTCCTTCCCAGATATAAGAGTTTCGGGGTGGAAGAGGGAGCGATATGTCCCGCTTTTCACGTCATCGATGACACCGGGCTCCAGGTCGACGTACAAAGAACGCGGGACGAATTTGCCAGAACCTGTCTCGGAAAAAAACGTCGAGAAACCATTATCACTTGCAGATGGTGACCCTTCAACGAGGCGGCCGTCAGGCTACATGGTCATTGGTGAGAAGTTAGAAAAGTCGAGAGATTAATGCTTTACGCTGAGCCCATGTTCAAGTGTATATAACTCCCCTGCCTTCGCATAAGCAAATGCTTTGGTTAACCGGATATGGAGGGGGGTCGACTCACAGCAGGAGTTACCAATTTGAATACCAGCTTGGCCGACGTGAATGGAAATAACTTCGCGCATTATGAGGTCGTAAAGTCGTAACTGGAGCTATAACAATGGTGGTCAAAAGGAGGGGTCAACCAAATTTGTTCTGGTTGCGAAGTTCCTTGTGTGGGAATTCCTGTGATGACTGGGCTTCAACGTATGCGGCCTTTTTGCCATCAAAAGCATTTATGTATTGTTATCAATGACGTCAAATAAAAGAGTAATTACTCAAACTATATAAATACATGAAGTGCATATGTACTTACCAGGGCTTAATGAACTACGAAGCCGCCACGAGTGCATGAAGATCGTAGATCTCTCTTCTAACTTTGTAGTAAAGCTCCGAAACGTTCCCCTCTAGCTCAACGGAACCCTTGGCTTTTTTCCGGACCGCAACTGTTTCCTCGAGAGAGTCAGCATCGCCGTTCTGCTTTGTCCCCCCACAGACCAGAACACCTTCTCCGATAAGTTCAGCCTGGATGTTAATAGCTGCTAATCGTTGCTTTAAAGCAGTGAGCTTGAGTTCTCCGATCATAGCTGAGTGGGGAAGCGCGACTCTTGGACGTGAACCAAGTATACGATCCTTGGGTATGTCATTGGTCTCACTTCGGTCGGCAGAGACAGGGAATGATGAGATGGACTCCAACGTCGGAATGGTTGAGGTCGCATGAGTCACCACCCGACCGCGGACATAACCAATCTCATTGTCTTCAAACTAGACGATGTTAAGGATGGGGTGTGTCACATAGGCTTAAGCACTTACCCTAGACATTCTGAGAGAGGTGAGGAGGTCTTCATTGATGGATATTGAGAATGTATTGGTTTGTTGACCAATTTGGACGTTTTCACCAACGGCTGGAGCGTAGATATCCTTGGTCATTGCACGAATATTGCTACAGCTCTCAATGAGCGCATTTGTAGCGGACTCGGATGCAGATACGAGAATCTACACTTAGCATTTCGGTCATCGTGATACGGGACAGCCGAATTATCGAACTAACCATCTTTCTGGGATTGACTTGGGGTACAATGGTTTTAACAGCCCTTCCGTCATTGAGACCTTCCATATCGACGAACAAAAGCCGACATGCCAGCTGAACGTCGATATTCATAGTCACGTATTTTGACGGAGGCTCTTTGATTTTCTGCGGGTGACATATAAGCCATTAGAAGACTAAATAGGAGCTGCACATGCCTTGGCTTCCTCCTCTTCTTGCAGCTTCCGCTTGTAATCCTTAATTTCATCACTCTCGGCTTCCTCCTCTAATGCCTTACCCTTCCTCAGCCACATACCCACATCAATGGTTTCGCCATACTCGTCGACTCTCCTTTTCTTCTCCGCGTAGGGGAACATACGGAAGCGTTGTGCCTGGGCACCGGTGGTCTTGAAGAACGATGCTGCCTTGGACATGTTGCCTTTGAGGTAGATATCGAAAGAGAGGAATTGTTTTGTCAAACCCTCATCTCCATCTAAAGCCCAATCAGCTGAATCCATGTTATCCCCCTTGCGATGTCGTGTTGCTCGATTTTCATCATCGTCCACATCCATGCCCTCCAACGTACGTCTCACTTCATCTTCTTCTTCAGCATCCGAGTCCGAATCTGAATCGCTCTCATCTTCGTCGGCTTCCAGCATACGTTGGTTACGCGCGAGTGCGGCTTGTTGTGCAGCTTCTTTATCTTTCTTCTCTTTTTCCTGCTGAAGGTACGCCTCAAGCTCAGCTCCTTGCAAGGGAACTTTGCTATGCATCTTGTGGAAAAATTAATAATAGGATCATCAAACTGGACTGTCTGCTCACTTTCATCTGGAGAGTTCCGTCCATCATAATATTACTGCCAATCTTGCCCTTATTCCATTTATCGTCTCCACGCTGCCTATCGTTCCACTTTTCGAAGAGGGCTCGACCCAGGGTACCTTGCTCTCCCCGGCTGGTGAGTAAAACAACATTGTCCGGAACGGCAGCAAAATCTGCGAACAGATTCCTTGAAGGCCCGTGAGACAAGGATGCGGGGACAGCTAGAATTAGTTTGGGATCCTTTGAAGAATATGTCTGGAGTAGAGCTTGGGGGTTAGGGAAGAATTCAAGGTGTCTGCAAAACTTTCAGCAAAAAGGAGTGCGCCGTGATAGAGGACCTACTTAAACCGCAGGGCTAGAGCTCCAAGTGCCTCGTTATCATCGTCATCGTCCCGTCTCCGCTTATGGCGCTCCTTAGCACTCGCATCTTCACCGACATCTTCTTTGCTTATTGTGCCTCCTAACCACTCCATCATACTCCGGACGAAAGCAAGCATATCCCTTCCTGTTCGGGAAAGGAAACATATTGGGTATCTTAGTCGCGAATAGTTCCAGTGTTGATCCAACAGCACAAGAAGTTCGAGTATACGGGTACTAGAATCACAGGGTAGGAGTAGGGATGACCGAGATGAAAGAGTTGCAGTAATTGTATCTATAGAACTGGTCAGGCGAAGGTCCCGCCGAGCGGCGATCATACATACCAATGAGAGCGGCGTCTCGGTCCTTCCGTCGGCTAGTAATGACGTCGGCACGGTCGGCGTCCGTTATGAGTAGATCTGGTCGCGCTAGGGGTTCAAAAATCCCGCCACTTGCTTGTCGCATGAGCACGGTTCCATCTAAATGGCGTTCCTTCATATGGTTCATGTGCACGGCATAGATAATGGTTCCAGATGTCGGTGACCGAATTTTCCAAATCGTGCCTCCTAATGTATGCCCAGCATTGAATGGTGTGATGGTAATACCCTGACACTTTCCTACAAGGTCCACCGAGTCAGAACTTATAAAGTGCTGTGACGATTGAACACACCTTGCAAATGTGTCGGTTGTGAGTACCGTAGTGTGTTCAGGTACTCAAAAGCATCCTGGACCTCCACAAGTGTGGCGATGAACCTCCCGGTTTTTGCCCTTGGTTCAGGTGAGGGTTCTCGAGGAGCTTCGCCGTTTTCCTGTAGAGGTACTTCTTCATGTTCTGCCCCCTGCACTGGCTCGTCCCCGATATCCTGTTCGTCTCGAATTTCTTCCACGTCCTCCACGGCTGCGATCTTACCCATGGCTTGCACAGGTAATGTTGAGTAAGCTGGCGCTTTCAGACTCCATCTCGAATATGCATATGGGTACAACCCAGAATGTGCCAGGTCGCCATGGGATAACAGCACGAGGTCAACAGAGGGTGCTAATCTATGAATTAAACATGTGAATAACGGATAGTTGATACAGCGGATGTTACTGACTGACGAAGGGTTTCGCAGTATTCTGACCAAGGGTGTCTGGATTCACTATCGCTCTCAGCAGGTGAAATATCGTTCTCGGGCACCCAGTCTGGAGAACCACAATCCAGAAGAATGCGGACATCGTCTACTTGTAGTAGGTATGACAGAGGAGAGGCGCAGTCAGAGCGAGCAGCTCCAGACAACGGAGTAAATGTGATCATGAGTTTACTGTGCTTGAAATTAACACACGACCACATCGACAGCCCGCGTTGTTTGGATTACAATAAACAGCCAAATAATATGATGTCACTGCTAAATGATCGGCTGCACTCTACACTCACGCAGTACCCGGTACTCGTCGAAGGCTCTGCGCTCGTAGGATTAAAACCCTAGAACCTGACACTCTCTTGAATAGTCCGCTCCCTAACTTCTTTCTTGCTTTCCAATGCCTGTTACCACTACATCTGTGGCTCTGCACATTACTCCTGGTTCGTCAACACATCACCACATCACTTCTCGGACTTTCTGGTTGAAATTGAATTACCAGTCATTCTTAAGACTTTCTTTACCCATGGGAAACGTAAAGCCCAACGCTTAAAGGAAAGGAATGAAGAAGAATCTCCTTTGGACGACATACTCTATGACCAGTGAGTTTCGAATAACTCGAGATATCCAGACACTGAGTTTATATGTTCTCCGAAAGGGCATTCCACATCGTCAAATGTACGTTTTGGTAACTTCCGTCCCTCCACATTCCAGAAACCATTTTAGCCTTCATCCGGATGGGAACCCACAATACGGTAGAATCTCTTCAAGGCTTGTGCGTGTCCCCACTTTCTACCTTGTTACACCTCTTCAAGTTGACGCTGATCCAGCACAAATACACATGTACCCTCGCCATATTGGGCTGCTGTAGCCCCGGTATTAATACCATTATCTTCCTGCAATGAGGCGGCCGACGTGCTTATAGAGTGGTTTGGTCCTGAAGAACTCAAGCAAGTTGTAGGAGGAGAGAAGTGGTGGCAGGTTCGTGGGCTCGATGGGCTCGAGGCGGAATGGGTCACCCAAAGAAAGTACTTGGACCAACCCAAGAAACACGCTAATGAGGGGGGACAAAAACTATCAGATCGAGAGGAAACGATTTCCCGAATGGACGACCTGGACTCTGTAATGGTAGGCTCCTTTTTATTCTATACTTCGGACGCACACTCACTTTTATAAAAAAAAAATAAGTTATACATTCATGGCGGTAAGTCTTGTGTCCCTTGGCTTGCCACGAATCTTATGCGTCATCAACGCCTCAAGGTGGCTATTATTGGGGTTCTATAAGTATGGATCACTTTTACTTGTCCAGGTTATTACTTGCTCACTTGCCCTCAGACACGCACCGCTACCAGGTCCTGCGACATAGTCAGTTACCCTCAAGATTTATCACACAACCTGAATGCCTCAATCCTTTCCCCCAGCGCGCAAGTTTCACGGCCGAGCATTTACAGTCAACTATCGGTACGTTCCAACGAGTCATTATACACTACCATTAATCTACTGGCGTTTAGCAAGGCGCCTCAATACCCATGGCCGTGCGCAATCCAAGACGTACTCGCTGCCTGCAAGTATCCTACTGGTGCTAGTGGCGAAAATATCACTTATGAATATATTTACGAATAGACATGTATCTCACCAATCCACCAGAAGGTGCTCTACATAAGCCTATTGCTCATCACAAAATCACCCTTGTAGGCGATTCCGCCGGTGGTGGTCTCTGTCTTGCGTTGATGACGATCCTCCGGGATCTATCACGACCGCTGCCAGTGGGAGCAGTCCTCATTAGCCCATGGGTTGATCTCACATACAGCTTCCCTAGCATTCTGGAAAACACGGCAACGGTGAGCCCTGCAATTAGTGTCCTCAGCCCATTGTTAATTTTTGCGCAGGATATCATACCCGAATATGGCTTCATACACAAACCTTCGACATTGTGGCCAATAGACATTTTTCCGCCAGAGGGTGGCCGTATCTCCCGCACAGGATCGAATCCTCCACCTTCCCCTGGCGGTGAGGCAGAGCCTCAGCGCCATTCGAAAGCTTCGGCTACTGGGAAAGACAAACACCGACTTGTTCAGCCCCTGGAAACTCAAGAGGGGATGCTATCTCAAGGGCACCGTTCACCCCCCAACGTCGCAGGTACACCTTTTGAAAGCGTCCAAAACTCCCTGCCGTCTACTGCGCCGGCCGCAGGTCCGCCCCTTACTCCACTGCCGGGGAGCCCTCAAAGAACTAGCGTTTGTGAACTCGAGCCTCCAAAAATTCTTCTACAAGATTCAGGCGCAGTCCCTCTGGAGTTTCGGTCACAGATCCAGTTATATGCCACGACGGAGTAGGTTATGGATTACCATTCTCTCAGCACGGTTCGCCCTGAACAGCTATATAGGCAATTGACGCATCCTCTCGTCTCCCCTGCTTTCCAAGGTTCCCTCGGTAACCTTCCCCCACTGTACATCATCGCAGGAGATGGAGAGCTTTTGCGTGATGAAATCATGTATCTCGCTCATCGGGCCGCATATCCACAAGTTTACCCTACCAGAGAAGGCATCCTCCATTATGCAAGAAGACAAAGAGAAAATGCCGTAAAATTCACCAATGGAACCAAGGTAGGCTTTTGCACTCGGGACCCGGAACCGAAACTGAATAGCCATTGTCCAGGTCCACCTCCAGGTTTTCGATGGTGAGTTGGTCCAATGTTGGACTACAAACATATCCAATTTTTGTGAAAAGGAATGTGTCATGTGCCGACTGTCTTCACCTTCGCTTCGAATGTAGGTCCGACTCTGTCTTTGATTGTTATGCATCGGAATGAGTTATGATTAGGTCAAATGCGCTTATCGTTCCATTGGAGAATTTATCAAGCATGTAACCCGGCACACAACTGAAGAGCTTGCACGCAATCCGTTCCCAGATTTTCCAGGCCAAACCCCCATGTCTGATCCGTTGAAACCATGTTCTGAAGATACAGGTCTGGGGAACCTAAAGCGAAATCACCACAAAAAAAGAACCTCAAAGGAAAGGGTAGACGAGGCGATGCTGGAAACAGGTCGAAACCAAACAGAACCCTGCCCTAACAGCAGCGATGCAAGAACATCACTGACGCTTCTAAACGACCCCAATGCCGAAGACCTCCATCCGCATGAGGTACAGCTACATTGTCATGAGAGTTCTTGTGTTAACGCCGGACAGGTCTCAACCCCAGAAGCTATTCAAATGATCCGAGAACGAGTTAATCTTCACGGGCAGCCACGGCCTATGGAACCCGCGGAGGATATTCCTGCACTCAAGCTCGAGGCACGCGAGCATGGAATTCTGAAGGAAGCTCCCGCGATGATGTGGAAGAAAGTTCAAGATGACTGGGATCGCCGCTACAAACGAACTGCAGTATCGGCTTTAAAGAAGCGCTGCAAGCTCCAGGCGAAGGCTGAGCAAATCCTTCAGAACGCCTACGATCAAGGGTTCATACACCCGTCTCAAGCCGCCACTCACGATGAGGTTCAGCCGGAAGGGTCGACTACAACAGGGGATAGTACCCGTCAGACACCTATAGGCGAAATACAGAAGGACAGGCGCTGGGGACCCCTTGATTTGGATGACGAAACGCCGCCTCCGAGCGCCATTGCCAAGCGACGGGACACAGTGAGTGTACAATCACATCATGACTCAACTGATATTTATCGTGTACCAGCCAGAGGCACTGGCTCTCTTGAAGAAGCATATATACTTCACTGCGCCTATTACACATCAGAGCATACCCAGGACGCCGTACAGGGAGCCCGTTTGTATTCCTTCACCTCATCACAACGAATCGAATAGACCGCCGAGGCAGTCAGTCTCTGAGCAACAAAAAAGAGCTCATGTGTTCCCTGTGCATAAACTTTGCTTGTGGGGCAAACTCGTTATGTAGGTTATCCCTTTATTCCAATCCCACGAATTTATCTGACCCTCGTTTTAAGGCAGTTTGGCCGGAAGAGTGCAAAAGCCGGTAATGAAGGCGAGTCTGTTGGCGATGAGTCGAGAACGTAAACCGGCATTTGGACATTTGGAGCAGAAACCTCCTGCATGATGCAACGTGGTGATGTTTTTACGTCTCTGACTAGGAATCATAAACTCGGGAAGCTTCACTTTTGTTTTGACATGGAAACAGGACATTTTCATAGGACATTCCAGGATTATATACATAGGTCTTAAGACTAACTTAATACCGCCTCACTATTTACCACATCCAATGCGTATATTATTCTCTTATCATGAAAATTTGTCGTCGGGGACGTCAAGGTGAAAGGGTCAAAGATAGGGACGCACAGACCAGTCATGCGTGACATCTGACAAGGGTTTTGCCGTGGGAAAATATGTGTCGTATAATTTATGAGAGTGGTGCGTTTCTTGCCCTCGTCCTGCGCCATTGCAGTATCTGTTCAATTCCCTCTATCCTCTCGTCCGTAACTTTCCGTGGCTTTCTACATTTCCTACATTCTGATCACCTTCATACTCCTCCAGTTCTAGGTTCCCTTGAAAATGCGTGAAGTCATCTCTGTGCACGTCGGTCAGGCTGGTGTCCAGATCGGTAACGCCTGCTGTAAGTATGCCTCCTGAGTGCAATACTCAGTTCCTGCCACGTTGTGTCGCGAGAATACTGCATAGAAACGCGTCTGCTCCTCGCGGCACACGTTTTATCTACCTTTTTTGAAAAATAGGACGATGCTAATCCGATTATCACAGGGGAACTTTACACCGTCGAGCACGGTTTGAGTGTTAGTCGCCGATTTTTACCTCGTTTTGATCTTGTGTGCTCAATGTGTTTTAGCCTGATGGTCGCCTCGTGGATGGCTCTCCTTCGCATAACGATGATGGCTTCAGCACATTCTTCTCCGAGACTGCTGCTGGCAAGCATGTGCCCCGCTCCCTCTACATTGATCTGGAACCCAATGTCATCGATGAAGTGCGCAACGGCCCATACAGGAGTCTCTTCCACCCTGAGACTCTTGTTACGGGCAAGGAGGACGCTGCTAGCAACTGTGCGTATGAATCAATTGAAATGATTTTGGGAACTTCCTAATTGGGATACTTAACACGTTGTAGATGCTCGCGGGCATTACACCATCGGAAAGGAACAGATTGACACTGTGATGGATAAGGTTCGCCGCCTCGCCGACAACTGCTCCGGTCTTCAGGGCTTCTTCGTTTTCCACTCTTTCGGCGGTGGAACTGGTTCTGGTTTTGGTGCTCTCATCCTTGAGCGCCTCTCGACCGACTACGGCAAGAAATCCAAGTTGGAGTTCAGTGTCTATCCTGCTCCCACCTTGGCCAACTCTGTCGTCGAACCATACAACTCCGTCCTTACTACGCATACTACCCTCGAGCACTCGGACTGCTCCTTCATGGTACGTCGCGTCCAATGCAAAATATGCGTTCCTGCACGTGATTCTCACGTACATTTAGGTTGATAACGAAGCCATTTACGACATCTGCAAGAAGAACCTCAACATCACCTCACCCAGTCTTGTCAATCTCAACAGATTGATAGCTCAAGTTGTTTCTTCTATCACTGCCTCTCTGCGTTTCGATGGCTCTCTCAACGTCGATCTGAACGAGTTCCAGACCAACTTGGTTCCGTATGTAATTATTATTTTATTGTCGATCTCAGCTCTTATGCGTCAGCTAGTTTCCCTCGCATCCATTTCCCTCTCGCTACCTTCGCTCCCATCATTTCCGCTGAGAAGGCTCACCATGAACAGAACTCAGTCGCTGATATGACCTTCTCTTGCTTTGAGCCTGGTAACCAGATGGTCAAGTGTGACCCTCGTGAGGGCAAATACAGTACGTCTACTCACTTTCTTTACTCCTTCCAATTACTTATTCCTAACAGTGGCCTGTGCTCTGCTATATCGTGGTGATGTTGTCCCCAAGGATGTTAATGCTGCTGTCGCCATTATCAAGACCAAGCGCACCATCCAGTTCGTCGACTGGTGTCCTACTGGCTTCAAGCTCGGTATCTGCAACGAGCCCCCAGCCCATGTCCCTGGAGGCGATTTAGCCAAGGTTTCCCGGAGCATGTGCATGTTATCTAACACTACCGCTATTTCCTCTGCTTGGAGTCGTCTCGACCACAAGTTCGATCTCCTTTACTCGAAGCGTGCCTTCGTGCATTGGTATGTTGGTGAGGGTATGGAGGAAGGTGAATTCTCCGAGGCACGCGAGGATTTGGCTGCTCTTGAGAAGGACTATGAGGAGGTCGGCATCGACTCTGCAGACGTCGAGGAAGCCGAATACTGATCATCTTTGCCTTGTTCGTCGCGGCTGTTTTCCCCAGAGCTTAGTTCATAATCATTTTTACATCCATTCTGTTACGATTTTTTCACGTATACCTCATTCTCATGGCGGAATATCACGATTTTTTCTGAAAATCCTATATTTAATCATTAATACTTTCTGAAAATCCAATTGGAAAAAATCGATCTAAGTACAGACATTTACGTAGACTTTCCTGAATCCTCCTTCAAAGTGACGATACGATTGAGGACCAAATAAATCTTTCCAGGCTCCACCTCAGAAGCTTCAATACGTGCGTCCTTATCGACTGCGAAGTAGGCTACACGAAGACCTTGGAACCGAATGCATTCATTGCCTATCAGCTGGGCACTGGTTACTCGAGGAGTATCCTCTGCTGCATCGACACCCTTGTTCTCGGCGAGAGCTTTGTTCGTCCGCTCCTCAGCCTCTTTCCGGGCCTCAATGATTGACCGCCTAGCCAACGGCCAGAATCCAACTTCGACCATAGCACCCTTGATGGTCTCTAAGCTATTCTGGTTGATATCATTACGGAAATCGTTTGCTGGACGATCTGTCGTGAAGAGCCTGTGGAAGATGCGGACCTCATCAACCCTGACAGGACTTCCTGTAGGTGCATGTTCGGCAACCCATTGGATGAATGCCTGTGGCTTCTTCTGAGGACCCTCATTTTCAAGTTTGCAAATGAGCTCGACTACTTCTCCCGTGACGGGATCGGTCTTGTATGAAGTGCAAGTGATTGGGTGCGGCGCTTGGAATAGGCCGACGGTCTTGCCTGGTGCCAGACGAAAGTAGTCCTTGGAATCTTCAAGACGGAAATCATCGCGCTCGATGTAAATGGTACGAGTGAAGGGTATTTTGCTCGCGCCCAGCCCTGAAATCTTGGGGTGTAGAGGCTTCTCGACCATAAGGACATAATCCTCTGGGAGATTCTCGATTGTGACCTTCAGTGGACGAAGAACCATGAGAAGACGTGGTGCAGTTCCCTCTAGGTACTGGCGGACAGCTTGTTCAAAACGGGCGATCTCAATGTTTGACGTCGCAGTCGAAACACCGAGTGTACTAACAAATGAAATGATTGCGCCTGGGGGAACACCGCGACGACGAAGGGCAATGAGGGTATACAGACGAGGGTCGTCCCAACCAGTGACAAAGCCTTCTTCAACAAGCGCCAGGATCTTCCGCTTGGACATGATCGTTCCTTCGAGATTTAGGCGACCATACTCCGACTGTCTTGGCTTGTAAACCTCTAAAGCATCACATAGCCAATCATAAGACTGGCGGGAGGCAATGAACTCTACTGTGCAGAGAGAATGCCTGAACATCGTTAGTGCCAAAAAATACCCCAAGCGGCGCATCTACTCACGAAATGTTCTCCATACTATCAACAAGACAATGGGTGAAGTCATACGTGGGGTAAATCTTCCACTTGTCGTGTGTCCGGTGGTGTGGTGTTTCAAGGACTCGATAAGCCGTTAGATCCCACATCTGCGGGTTGCCGTCTTCTAAGTCCTGCTTCATACGGAGGTTGGCTTCCTTGGGCTTGTACTTGCCATTCTTCATGTTCTCAAATTCTACCAACGACTCTTCTATCGGTCTGTCGCGATGAATGCATGGCCGTGGCTTCGCCTTCTTCTCTCCACGGTCGGCTTTGATCTCCTCCTCTTTTAAAGTCCTCGTTAGGCCCTGTTCTCAAAGAGATATGTGGAAGACACCCACGAGTGCAATGACAGACGTACGCCTTTCCACGCTTGATTAACTCTACAGCAAGATCATAAAGTTCGCCGAAATAGTCACTCGAATAGGTGATTTTCCATGGTTCGAAACCAAGCCACCTAACCATCTCTAGAATACTTTCGAAATATTGTGCCTCCTCCTTCTCGGGATTGGTATCATCGTATCGAAGATAACATTTTCCTCCATGGTGAGCGGCGTAACCAAAATTGACAAATATAGCTTTCGAGTGTCCGATATGCAGGTATCCATTAGGCTCGGGTGGAAATCGTGTCCATACAGCGCCCTTGGTTTCTGTAAGATGTTGTTCCTTTAGACGTGGCAAGATCTGTGGGTTTTCCCCAGGTTTATGAAGGGCTCCTAAGAAGCCTTCTTCAAA
Organism: Macrolepiota fuliginosa MF-IS2; assembly: GCA_015584085.1. NCBI lineage: Eukaryota > Fungi > Basidiomycota > Agaricomycetes > Agaricales > Agaricaceae > Macrolepiota > Macrolepiota fuliginosa. Next base: position 117,805 of record MU151065.1, on the reverse strand, counting down.
GACGGCTTTACGAACAGACGCAGCGTCTTCGACGATGTTATCCTGTTTGGCAGGTTTCTTCACGTCTTTCTTCGGCTCCTGGACGAACCAGATTAAGATCGGCAAGTGACAAAGTAAATTTCGGGGAGGCACGCACCTTGGCCTTAGGCTTTGCCGCTTCTTTGGGACCGAACTTCTCTAAAAAGACCTGCTCGACTGCACCCTTCACGTCAAGAGGGTTCGCCCATCGCAATTCAGAACCGCCCCGCAAAGTGTTAAGAGTTGTGCCGAGGCTGGCCCACCCCGTCACGCCCGAGGAAGAGGTGAAGTTCCCGACCTGAACGAGAAGTTCTTCAGGTGTGATGCTAAACCCTGCGAGAGAACATTGATTTATATTTCTTTCGACGATCACACATACTGTGCTCACCTACTCCGCAATTTTTGTCAAAATCAACAGCATCGATCGGTGTCTTATTGGTATCGACGTACTTGACCGCAGCTATTATTTATTTAAAAGAGTAGGATTCAGTGCCGTGCCCGAAAAGAATTGATTAAACGGCGCACCGTTGACTTGGTCGACTGATTTAAGGTCCCCGTTCAGGATCTTTTCGAGTACATAATCTTTCTCTGGCCTTGTGATGTTGGGCGATTTACCCAGCGCACCTGCGAGGGCAACAATCAATCCGGCTTTCTTCTCTTCTAATCCCTTTGCAACATGTTCATTCTCCTCAATTATCTCTTTGAGGATGGCAGCTGATTTGGCGGATTTTGCAGCCTCCAGAGCCTTTGCTTGGGTTAACCCGATAGATTGGAATAAATTAACGAGGGATTCGTTCGCGGGCGTGGCCTTGGACATGAGCGCTGTAGAAGTGGTGGGTGACTGGACTGTACGCCTGTCGATTGTATGCAAAAGGAAGGAGAGATTTGAGTCATTGATCTACACTTAACCAAGCAATCCTGATAAGATAACCCTGACCCTAAATATGCAGACGTAGACACATCTAATTTATCCACCGATGAAGGCGAATCCTTACGCTGTCCGTACAGAAAAAAGAGTGTTTCATTTGTTCAAGGAGTTTATAGTACACATGTACTAGTGATCTGATCATAATGTAGAGGAAATTAGCACCGAGAGATCTCGGTCAGTTGTCACCTTGGCTCAACTCCCCCTGACACCAGCTAATAGGACGCTCATGACCTCGAAAATGTGCCGAAGTGACACGAGCCGGAGGATTTGGGAATATCTCAGAGTTACACTTCAACTAGTAATAGTCAGTCGGATAGCCCTTCCACGAACGTTAAACAGTCATTTCTCGATTTGAAATTCAGGATATGTAACAGACAATACAACGCTATGGTACATACGCTTTGTCATAATTACACGAAGATTTCTATGCCTTCCAAATACAGCTGATCATCATGTTTGGTCACCTGCTGTCAAGCCAAATCATTGGCGTCGGGGTTGGAGCGAGGATGGTACGTAGGTTGTGACTGAATAAAGGATCCGGGGGGCATCTGTCCAGAGGTCAGAGGCCGATTCCCTCCAATACCAGGGGGCCCTGGAGGGGTTGGCAGACGGCGTTGATAGGCCTTGTTGCCCATCATGGCGTCCTGGCTATGAAATTGGGAGGAGCCTCCAGACACATCTCCGGATTTGCCGACACCGGCATCACTTTCTATGTCGTGTTGTACTCCATGAGAAACGAAGGGGCGATATACTCGAGGCGAAGTGCTCATATTAGCGACGGACTCTGAAAGAGAATCAAGCAAGGTGCGGACCCGTCGTGCGTCAGCATCAAGCTGCTGGGGTTCTGGCTGAAGCATGGCGTAGAACTTCTCGTGCAAGTCATAGAACGTCAAATGCGAGTCATCTCGTGAGATACGGTCGTTCAAAGCATCCAGTAGAATGCGAACATCACGCTGGTTGTGACGGATGGATGTTGGAGATGTTGGGGGTTGCTGCAGTGGCGTTTGGGTTGTGTGAACGAGCTGTGTTGCAGCCCTAGATCCCCCCGGACTCTCTTCATCAAGCTGCTTGCGTAGATCATTGATCTGTTCCTTCAAAACTTTTTCGAAGGATGGTTTGTCTCCGGAGATGCCAGCGAGGGTAACAAGTGTTGATACACTGGAAACGCGTTAATTGAGTAGCAAGGGAAGGCAAACCCCAGCGAGTATGACTCACAAGGCCTCCTTGAGATAAGCGAAGCTAAATCCTGCGGTTGACTCGACGACAATACCAATAAGAGATTCGGGGAAGTCGATTTCGGAATTGCCTGATAACTTCTGTTGCCAGTACCGAGCGTACAGCGCACGCTCATAGGGGTCTGGATCATCAAAGAGACTATCCAAGGTGAGTGTCCGATTCCAATGCCCGGAATATAATACTCACTATTTACGGTCGAAACGGCTGGGTCGCGAGCTCAAACCGGGGTCAAGGCGGTCGAAATGGTTCGTGGTGCCGATGATCAACAGTCCATTGTTACCTTCCAGTCCATCAAGTTGGTTGAGGAAAAACGAGCGATTACGATCGTTGATGAGGCTGTCCAAATCCTCTAATATCAAACAAGAGGGAGACATTTGACGCGCTTGGTCGAAAACATCTGCTATTGCACCCTCTTCCCCCTTCCAGCCTTCGTATCCCATTAGTTGTGTTACAATATGACGGGGGGAAAAGGACTTGCTCTGGAAAGACTTCACGTAGAGAGGTAAGAATCCATTCTCGTTGCAAGACTTCATGATGGCTTTGATACTTATGGTCTTGCCATTTCCTGCGTTGCCTCAGCAGTGTGAATCCTTGAATAGCGATTAACTCACCGGGGGGGCCATACATAATGAGGCCACGCTAAAGTGTGATTAGTTATAGGAAGCGAGGCGCATTGATTCCTATACCTTCCAAGGAATGGAGAGTTTCTTGTAGATCTCCTCGGCTGAGAAAAAGCCATATACATCTTTCTGAAGAGCCTTTTTGAAATCCTCCTTCAAGATGACGTCATTCCAGTTGGCCTTCTGAATTTCTTCCCAGAGTCCGCGATCCTTGCTCCAGAAGCCCTGGTTGAAGACCCAAATCTCATTATGTAGTTCATGTGCCCACGCTCCAACGCTCATGAGGAGAAGTCGAGCTCTTTCTTCTGGGCCTAATATAATTCAGTTATCTGGGCATAGGACGAAATGTTATTCCACCTACCCTCATGGAGAATATATGATTGTGTTATCACCATTCCGAAACCAGAAGGGTACTACGAAATCACTCGGCTTTCAGCCATACAAACATATTAGAGAGACATACGCTCGCCAGGTAAAGTAAGAACTCAAAGCCCTACAACAACGTTACCGGCCGTCAATTAGTTGAGGAAAAGACAGGCTCACATTCCAGGTAACTTGAAAAGCTCCGAGCTTAACTTGATCGATCAACACACCTGGGACGCTATGCAGGCTCCTCGCAAAGGGGGCAAAGAGAACTTCGGTGATCAAAGGGCTGCTGGGGAGTGGGGTAGCTGTGAGTCCTGGATATGAGAGGATGTGGAGGTCATAAGCGCTAGTTGACACCAATGAATGCTCGGGATAGAGCTTTCGAAGGGTATCAGCACTATAGCCAGTCAGATGAAGAAGGTTTGTATGCTCGAGGAATGTCGTACCCAGTGAGAGCAGGGTCGCTGTGCTGCGCAGACGCTGGGTGGGTGATCAGCACATTGGATGTATGTAGATACGAATGTCCGTAAACACCTTTATCAATCCACAATTTGTAGAAGGGTTTCTTCTGAGGGTCGATGGATTCGTTGCTGTCGAGCCAGACGTTGACAAAGGTATCGTCCATCTTGGGGTTAGCCATAGAAGCGCTCAAACCGCAGTGATGGTTGCTAAAGATGTGTTCACAATCAGTGCTGAGCGGATATAATTCAAGAGATTCAGATTCCCACAAGGCCTCATATCACCGAAACGCACGGTAGAATCAGGCAATGGGAACAAAGGGCTTGGGTATCCGTCCCGCTATGCCCTGCCACCTGCCGGCGTTTATACCTGGCTATCCAAGAATAGAACAGCGCATCATATTCATGCGGTCCCACACGTGACCAGGACATCTCTACATCCACCACCATGAATGCTTCAGCTGCAGATATTCGCAGTGCTCTCTCACTTGATTCTAGTGCTTCTTCAGGTCCCTCCCAACAAAAACGCGCGAATTCATCGGTTGTCAAGAAACCAGAGGGCATTTCACGCGAGCTGTATTCCCTCATTGGTCCTTCAGCACCTACATTAACGGCCCAACTCTCCAAGCCACGTTTAAAGCAGAAACCCAACCTTGGGATTGGCACGCGGACAAAGTGGTAGGATATCTATGCCGTTGTGATTTCCTTGTCTGGAGCTTAACGGGGATTGCTGGAAGGGAGAGGCGGTCTTTCACGAACAACGCGCGGACGGATAGCCTTGAGCTGCGGCATTGGATCAAAGCCAATTCTGACCCTAACGCAGGTACACATATCTCTATGGATATCTTCACACATGACTTATATGTCTATCCCAGAATATTCTTTCGCAAAATATAACGTTCAACCCCCCAATTACACTTATTCACAGGATGAATACATGCGTTTCCTTGAAGGTACGCTGTGCAGTAGTGAGGCCTGCTCGAATATTCACCATGGACACACAGACAAGGACTGGACAAAGGAAGAAACCGATTACCTCTTCAATCTAGTCCGAGACTTCGACTCACGTTGGTATATCATCCATGATCGTTACGAATATCCGGGCGGCCCATCACGATCTCTTGAAGTGTGTTGTTTCTTTGGGTCATCCACGCTCGTGCTGAATCTGGTTGACAGGACCTAAAGGACCGTTATTACAGCGTTTGTCGTAAGCTCGTACGAAACAGACCTTGGGCCGGGGATGAGGCAAGCAAAGCAATGATCTTGTCAAGTTTTCAATTCGACAAAGGTGGGCAAATTCTGTATCTGACCGCCTGTCCTCACTTATTCTCGCATAGAACGGGAGCTTACGCGCAAGAAGTACCTTGCAAGTCTCGAGAATCGGACACAAGAACAGGTAATAGAAGAGGAAGCACTGTATATTGAAATCAAGAAACTCGAGCAAAATGAACGTAAATTCAAGAAGGAAAGAGAGGATCTCTTGCGGTTGCTAGCAGGAATTGATTCTGGTCTTCCTGACGTAGTTGAAGACGACGTGGCTTCGCTCGGTCAGCTTCATATTACCGATGTGAAGAAGAAAAAGAAAGGTACCCTCGAATCTGAATCCCCAGCTACGCCGTCCGCAGCCAGCATCAGTGCACCTATTCTCAAACGACCACAACCTACAAAGAATGCTGCATTCGGTACGTTTTCGCGGCTTCTGAATCAATTAGAGGACCAGCTGACTAGTTTGTCTCTAGACACCCAAAACTGCATCATTCGAACCGAACTTCCGAATACCACTTCTGCCACGAAAGCAGCTCACCAACCAGCATACCTGCGCTCCTTCAAGCTTCCAGTACCCAAAGCCGCTATCGCACCCAAGGTCACGCAGGCTCTTGCAGAGTTGGGCGTCTCACACACACGCCTAGTAATGCCGACCCGCGACAACGTGGCGCAGCTTGAATCGCTACTTGAAGCTACCATGGCCTTGATTGAAATGAAACGAGTTGTAGACAAAGTAGACTACGACATTCAAGTACTCAGGTCTCGGCTTGGCCTCAAAGAAGGTCAGGAAGGCGGAGAAGATATAAAAGGTGACGGTATGGACGTGGAAGAGGGTCCAGTCGACAGTGGAGCGGGAGAGAATGGAAGAGCGCAGAGTGTTGTGAGCGCGCGGAGTGCTAGAGGCAGTCGGAAACAGGTAAGCCTCAGCCCCTCTTTCGAAGTTTCTGATTGTGACCTCGGACTAGTCGCGTCGGTCGATGTCAGTGTCTTCGGTAGACACATCTACAAGATCCAATGTAAAGAGACAGAAACGAAGTTAGAGATGTACTTCGAGTATAAGCGATTGTATGTGGTGCATTGTACAAGACTAGATGGACAGAGCGAGAAATCAAATGGTAGAGTTGAGCACACAAGTTCAAAAAAATGCGCCCAGACAACATGCATATATCGGTTGAGGTAGGGCAGTCCTACAGATGATATAACCGGAGTCCCGTCAACCCTCAGTAAACCTCAAGATAAAGTTAACGATGACAGCAACTGAGAATACAAATTAGTCCAAGTTCAAGAGAACACTTGGAGAACAGCCTACCCAAAAGTGCGACACATAGGACCGTCTAGAAGCCAAGAAATTAGGCTTGTTCGTGCCGGGTTAAATGGGGAAGAGGAGCACATACCGGACCAAGTCTGTCGTCATACGGCCCACGGCCACCACGACGAATAGAGGCCGCTCGCCAGTGATACGTATATAGTGCGTAAATCATGATAGCCATTGCTGAAACCCCAGAGATGTTTAGATCCGCATGAGCGTCTAGAGAGGGTGCGACTGACCGACGACTGAAAACATCCCAGCGCTGATTTTCCCAACCTATATCACTTTAAGAAGAGAGTATCGAGACAATGAACTAGCTATGTACCTTGTCACCGAAGTTCAACAGACCAACAGCCAAACCCCCGAGAACGACAGTGAAATGGAGCCATGAGAGGAACGTCCGCTCATTAGCGAATGAAACCTTTGGTTCAACACGGACGGGGAGCGCGATGCGCTTCTGAGCAGTGCGCTGGAGGAGGGGCTGGGTCGACATGCAGTAATCCTACGAGGAAAAGGAGAAGGGGATTGGCGACGAAGTAGTTGGTTCGATGTCGCTTTCTCGCGCCAAGTTCGGCGCTTACGTGACAGTGTCACACATCGAACGTGTGGGAGTCCAGCGGTAACTGGAGTTTTATCTAAACTCAACGACCAGCCAACTAATCAAAAGCTGGGGGTCCAAGAACTTTGGGAGATGCTGTTTGGGTGTTTTTGAAAGAATTATAATATGTGCTTTATGAGCCACAGAAGAGTCTACGTGACTATGTGTGACATGGTCATACAAGCTTCCGCGGTCTGCTTGGTGCACGTTCGACGGTCGATGTAGAAATGCGTTCGTTCTTTCTTGGATCTTCTCCCCCCCATATTCTCCATACATCATCAGAATATACGGAACAAATTATACTGGGATTCTCTCCAAGTCCCTTACCGAAGTCGACGGTATTCTATGGTATTATTATATCCTCACAAGCCAGCACCGCGCGGGGACAGTAGTGGTTCTCTGCACCCATTAGAATTAAATCACTAGATGCGATACTCATTTCTCTGGAGAGGACGCATACTCCTGACCATACGACAGGTTTAAATAGACTTCGACCCGACAGTGTAACCAAAACCTGCGGGTACCAACAGGAGAATTTCACAGAGCCACTCATACATATTATACCACGTAAAGACGGATACCGTTACGAAGTGCAGACCAACACTTCTCAGAGCTTAAAATCATGCCTACCTTCCACCGTTCATCATTCTCATCCTATCGGGGTGCATCACGGCACCCGGTTGAGAACCGGGACCTCCTCCACTGGGCGGGGTTTGATGACCTTCACCAGAGGGGTACCCACCTGGTGGGAGATTGGCAGCACTGGGGGGGAAGGGTGGTTGGTTGGGTCCGGGGGGGCCACCGCCAGGTGGAAAGGGTGGACCTCCTAAATAAACGACGTCAGTAAAGGTCCATCTTGAGATGAGAAGGAAATGTACCAGGTGGGAAGGCACTAGGGGGAGGCATCCCATTAGGGGGGAAAGGCGGCGCACCCGGCGGCATCATAGGAAAACCTGGACCAGGGGGGAATGGGGGGCGACCTTCGATGCCTAAGATTAATTCGAGGATAAAAAAGATTAGTATAGACACACCACCACCGAAACCTGGCGGGGGCATTGGGCCACCAAATCCAGGAGGAGGGCCGAAATTGGGAGGAGGGGCTCCTAAGTGCTGAGGACCGAAACCAAAGCCTCCTGGAGGAGGTCCACCTGTTGACTCATATGCAGCTGTGATTTGGTCAATGATACTTTGGGCCTTGTCGTGTCCAAGTGCTAGAAGAAATGCATTAGCTAGGCCGCAGCAGCGATGATCTGACGTACATGCATAGTAATCCCTGACATTTGCTAAGTGATTACGACCGCTGTTGTGAGCCTTTCGAACTGATAGAAAACATAATTCAGAACTCCCTGGCTTGAGTTCAAATTTAAGCAAATGGACTCACCTGATGCAGAGTCATGAGTTAGAAAAACATCACAATAATCGCAGTAGTGTTTCTATGCCACCATTCCAAGGAACATCAGCAATGCAACCATAAAAAGGGGAAGTAGTAACTCACTGGCATGGCGAAATGGGGAACGACGCAGTGGTAATAGCGCAGGCATTGTCAATCCTGCGGAGTTCGAAATATAGGGGTTCACGTGACCCCCACGATATCTGAATCAACATGTTTTGCCTTTCATGGGACGAAAGCTTCATGGATCCCGCTGCATCATCTGGTATCCAGGAGCCCTTTGACTTGATCAAGTTATCGCTCAGTGAGCGCGTTTTTGTGAAATTGAGAGGAGACAGGGAATTGACTGGCATCCTTCATGTGAGTACGCGAATCCCGTCAAGTCGCGTCCCTGTTGTTGAATCCTGGATGAAGGCTTATGATGGACATATGAACCTGATACTAAGCGATGTCGAAGAGACTATCATGATTGTGGACACAGATGCACCAGACCAGACCATTAATGTATGCATAAACTAAGATATTGACAGCACAGGAAATCACGTCTTCTCAGGTCGCAAAGCGCAAATGGGAGATGCTTTTTGTTAGAGGGGACGGTGTTATTCTTGTAATTCTTTGGCTATCTGCTTTACAACTTGTTAATCATCTCCTCAGGTTTCTCCACCATCACGATCATGACTGGCGTTTCATTCACCCCCAGCCTTCCACCCCCATCAGCTTCGGTGGTCGAGTTACATACGTTCACTGAATCACATCTAGCAATGATGACCAATATCACGAACAGTACGACATAAAATAGTCGTATGGCTTTCGGCAGTGAACAAGGGATCATAACAATGTGCGAATAACCAGATCGATCAGCATGCCCTAGCCATGAAGCAGTGGACGGGTGTACCAGAAGCGTCATGATGTCAAAGCGACTCCTTTTGAACCACCAATCCGTTCCAGGACCATAGGCTCGAGTGGGAGGTCGTCAGGGATTTCATCATCTGGTTCCGGAGCTTGCATGCCTGCAGGCCAGGTTTTATCACGCACCCACGACGCGTGAACGACCTTGATCTTCAGAAGTACGTTTGATTGATAGCTGTTTCCGGTGGAGGTGGAGAACATACGATAAGATTAAGAGGCAATCTGCCTTTCAAACGTTCCCCCTTGGACAAGCCCTTCCAGACTTTTTCGATCCCATTCCTCCAGCAAGAATCACTATAAACGACTCCGGGTGTTTGGAGGGTTTTCTTCAGCTTTTCGTGCGATGTAGACGTGTATTGAGAATGTGAAGTGCTGCGGGATCCATCTTGCTGGGGAGAAAGCCAAAGTTGTCGCCGTGCCCGATAATAATCAGGTCCGGGAGGTGGCATTCGATGTGATGCTACGAGATCGTCGAAGGTGGTGTGTGTCGTAACGTCTTGGGTTAGGGGGATCGGTTTCGATACAGTGGTGACAGGAGGTAGTATGGTAGCTTGTTGTTGGTCATTACGAAGGAGATTTTTGGCCAACATTGGACAAAATCAAGACATGAGCGGATCAGTAGGCCAGCTGAGAGAGGAAAATCATTTACTAGGGTTATCTGCACAGCTTAGTCAGCACAGTCACGCACTTGCTGTTCCAGGTTCGCAGTGAGTGTTGTGTAAGGGCACTGGGCAGCCTCCATCCACGTTATTCTTTCCCTCCACTCTCATGTACAGGCACAGTGCACCGTCCAACACCTCTTTGTCCGATGAATACGATGACGACGAGCCAGGAAAATCTGTCTTCTTTCCTAGCCAAGACAGCCAACTTCCCAACCTGACTCCTGTCCAAGCCCGATGGTCATCCAAATCCCCCATCGTCGCTGACCCAACTCACCCAAATGATCGCTCTCCCATATCTCGCGTCCCCCCAGAAATCCTCATGAATATTTTCAAGCACGTTACTGCCGTACGAGATCTTCTTCACTGTACCCAGGTATCCAGAACATGGTGCGAATGTGCAATCGAACTTCTTTGGCACAAGCCCAACTTCCCCAAATATGGTACCATGGTCAAGATGGGTCGTGTTTTAGGAGCAGGACAACAAACATTCACCTATGCTCGCTTCATCCGTCGTCTTAACCTCTTGAACCTCGCAACCTCCCTCAAAGATGATGTCCTATTCCAATTCGTCCACTGTGACCGACTCGAACGGCTGACCCTCGTCAACTGCAAGGGTGTGTCTGGAGAACTCCTCACGCATCTCTTCGCGCGCCTCCAAAACCTCATTGCCATCGATCTCACCAACTGCTCCCAAACCAACGACGGTGCTCTCGCCAGCCTCGCAAATACGGCAAAGCGACTGCAGGGTATCAACCTTACAGGGTGTGCCAGGGTCACTGATGATGGGATTATCGCCTTGGCGGAGAGCTGCCCACTCCTACGCCGCGTCAAGCTCAGCAACGTTTCTCTGATCACCGATTTAGCAGTCGTCAAACTCGCAAGATCCTGTCCGCTGCTATTGGAGATTGATCTCAACTTCTGCGCACAGGTCACGGATATCGGTATACGGAGTTTATGGCAGTACTCAGTCCATATGCGCGAGATGCGCCTTTCGCATTGTCCTGAGCTGACGGATAACGCCTTCCCCGCTCCCCCGAGAATCGAACAAAGAGCATTACCCGATATCAATCCGTTCCCCTCTTCTCACATTGACCCAAGCCGGTCACTACCTCCCTTAGTACTTAACCGCTCCTTCGAACACATCCGGATGTTGGATCTGACAGCCTGCGCAAAGATCACGGATGATGCCGTCGAAGGCATTATCGCACATGCACCCAAGATCCGTAACTTGGTCTTGTCGAAATGTGGCTTATTAACTGACAAGGCTGTTGAGGCGATTTGCAAGCTGGGCAGATCTTTGCATTATCTCCACCTCGGTCACGCAAATAAGATCACCGACAGGTCGATCCGCGTCCTTGCTAGGTCTTGCACAAGGCTCCGATATATTGACTTCGCAAGTAAGTGGTTCCCAACCGAGCTTCAGGATAGATTGTTCATCCATTCTCTCACAGACTGCACCCTGCTAACCGATATGTCTGTCTTTGAACTTTCTAGTTTACCCAAGCTTCGCAGAGTTGGCCTTGTGCGTGTCAACAACTTGACAGACGAGGCTATTTTCGCTCTTGCTGAACGTCATGCCACACTGGAACGTATCCATCTATCTTATTGTGACCAAATCACAGTCATGGCCATCCACTTCCTGTTACAAAAACTCCACAAGTTGACCCATCTAAGCCTGACGGGTATTCCTGCATTTCGTAATCCGGACCTTCAGAAGTACTGTCGCGAGGCACCCAAGGTAAATTAACACGTCCTCAAATTTGACCATACGATATTAATGTCCATTTAAGGAGTTTAATTCGGCCCAGCGCATGGCGTTCTGTGTTTACTCGGGGAGGGGAATCTCACAGCTACGGAACCACCTCACGGAGATGTTTGACAGTATGAACGAGACAAATGGCACCGATGATACCGAATACGAGGACGACGACTACGACCACTTCAATGACGAGGGAACCCCCGAGCCTGACGGTGAAGACGGTGAAGGGGATCAAGCACCCGCTGTACCTATTCCCACACCACCAGCAAACGTAACGGTGCAACGAGGAGGTCGCGTTGGTCCTAACCAGCCTCAAGCGCATGAGTTTGTGTTCAACCGCGACAGATCTCGTGCGGCTACCATCCCGACATCTACCGTTGGTGCGGGGCGGCAAGGGAACAACGTACCGCCCTCGGTCAACATTCTCGGCGCCACCAGTCGTCTTAACGCACAGATCCAAGATGGTATCGCTATTCCCGTCACTGGACCACCCAGACGGGGCCGACAGCATACGGAAGGAACCCAGACAATAACGGATATGCTTCCAATCATCGAAACACCATCCGGTTCAACTAATGGCCCAATCAGCCTGCCGCTGCCAGGTCCTGGGGTCCCAACACCCAACTTGCACTTTGCTGAGATGGGCCACCACCAACAAATGCACAATTTTGGGCAGCATGACGGGATGGACACGGATACACCTGTAGGGTCTAGTGTCAACACAATGGATATAGATCAGTGGTCGGTTCTTGAAGCTGGTTCATCGTCTGCTGGGTTAGTTGGCCCTCCTGGATCGGGCGAGGGCTCCGGAAATCAGTGGAACATGAGGAGGACATTGAGGGACGTATTCCACTTCGGACGCAGCCCTCAGGAGAACCCACAGCATCGCCATCAGCAACAGCCCCCACCACACGGAGGAGCCTAGACTCACCATTCATCGCCTTCTCCTTTGTCCATGGATTCCTGTTCACTGTACTATATTTCCCTTCCTAACATATTCCCAATCTTGATACGCCCACCATCTTGTTGTTTACATCTCTTGTTCTTCCTTCTCCTCACGCGCATTTTTGATCGTATAGTAACACATTTACATACAGATACACACGTCCCCCTCGTGGTTCACTTTTCTATCTAATGGAGACCTTCGTAGAGAATGACCATCATCAGCATTAACACGTGATTGGGACAAGTTGCCGAATCCCGAAGGAACGTAGCCATGCTGCTGAGCTAAATGATCCTCTCGGCCTCGGAACGGTTACTCAGCGCAGTGTACCATCCCCAAAGGACAACTTCTCTTTTAGATGTCATTTTTTCAAATCTAGAACTCTGACCTCTCTCTGTGACGATACCCTAGACGAGATACTTATCGTATACTTATCGTATACATGCTCTCACTTCCGCTTATTCATGGACGCTTTCCTGTCGGCGTAACGACTTTTGTTACCCCAGTGAGACCTTCCAGACTTGTTGGAAGTGCAAAGTTGAAGTCGAACTCGGCCGACCACGCATTGCAACTGGAAGAGGTCGCATTCACCGCATATTATCCTGCGGATACATCATATAACCCATCAAAGGGCGTCGACTGGTTGTTCAGGTAAGTAGTCCTAGAACACCTTCCAACCCCTTGTTATTAACCAGTGTCTTGCCATGCAGGCCATTGGGTGCGTCATTATTGGGTCTGTCCAGTTATTCGGGTATCTCGACGTGGCTATTGTGGCCTGTCGTATATTTCTTCGGCTCATTGATCAAGGTACTCCTTATCCTCGACTCTAGTCACAATTGAGCTCAAGCCGAAGCTATCTAGGTTCCTGCATACCGGAATGCGCCCCTCCTTCACCCGGAGAAAACCAAAGGTGGTTTGGAGAAACAATGGCCCCTTGTTATCTTCTCGCATGGACTTGGTGGCAGTCGGACGGCATACAGTCAATTCTGCGCTCGCCTTGCCGCTTCTGGCAAGGTCGTATTAGCTTTAGAACACCGAGATGGGACTGGTATGGCTTGCACGCCTCGGTCGTGGGGAGTTGACAGAGGGACCGCCCACCGGACGATTGTGTATCTCCGCGAGGCGGATGTATTGTGAGCGCACTTCCAATTATACATGTCTCTAAGCATTGATTTTGTATCAGCTGGGAGAATGGGGGACCACCGAAAGATCATCCGATGCCCTGGCGAGGCGAACAGCTCGCCTTTCGACATCACGAAATCCACGTCGCGTACGAAGCATTCCAGAAATTTGTCACGGGCGCACAGATAGAAATCGACACTATAGATGGTGACCCGTTCGATAAGGCAAGCTGGTCTAGTCTGGCGACCAGTGGGGATAGCATAATTAAACACCATGAAGAAATTATCCTCGCTGGTCACTCCTTCGGTGGTGCAACAGCTGTACGTACCTTAACCTCTATTTAAAACATCGTGCTCTGACCCTTCGTAGCTCTCCCTACTAGCAACCAAACCCGTCGAAAACTATCAACGAATCCCAATTTCTAAAGTTGTTGTTCTTGATCCTTGGCTGGAACCACTCCCCACTCCAGGCCCCGTGCCCTACGTTCCTGCCAAACAGTCGCACGAAGACCCCAAATGTGCCGAGGCCTTAATGCAAGCATTGCTAGACGGAACTGTCAATGGAAGCAGCAATGGTTCCATCCCAAAGTTGCCCCAGGACCCCCCACAATTGTTCGTTATCAACTCGGAGACCTTCACAATCTGGAAGGATCACTTCGCTCGACTTCAGGAGATTGTTGCAACATGGGAGCCGCAGGGGCGCCGGATAGCTACCCTCAGTGAGTAAAATAAACCTACCTCCAGGCCGTTTCCCCACTCACGATTATGATTGCCATCAGTTGGAAGCAAACATATTTCTTTCTCCGATTTCTCTGTCCTACCAATTCTTCACAAGAACCATGATCTTTCTATCTTCGACACAATTTGTCGACTGTCTTTGGCTTTCCTACATGACAGACTCGACGAAGCCTTGAAGGAAGAGGATTCGACGACGGGAATGAACATTGAAATTGTCGGTACGAAGCCCGACGGAAAGCCTAAGAGGAAATTGGTTGGTAATATTGGACATGTTATCGTTAGTTAAGAGGTTAATGGTTCGTATTTACTATATATACAGGCATGTAGAAAGACTAGACACACTTATACGTAAGTATTAATTCACGCCGAACGTTGGCCGTTGGACACCGATGCTTCCGCCTTCTCGACTTCGAGTTGTTATGTGTTTACTTGTGCCTGATGGAACAAAATTCCAACAAATACCGATGCCCAACTGTCTCATCTCTCTTCCACCCCCTTCACCTGGCTAGTCCTTCGATTCTTGCGCAGTATGAATGTGCGGCAGATTAAAGTATGTTTTCGCCATTTAACATGTTGAATGGGACTCAAACACAAAATCTAGGTTGATGATCTCGTGGGTATGCAAGCATGCAACTTGCAGAACCTGCCAGAAAACTACACGATGAGATATTGTTCGTATCCCAGTCCCCGGGCCTCTTCATAGGAATGAATGAGGGATTTAGTGAATGCATGATTCAAAACACCAGATCTCTACCATGCCATGACTTGGCCGTCACTTTCCTACGTTGCGGAAGACCACAAAGGACGGATTGTTGGATACATCCTAGCGAAAATGTTGGCTTTCTCCATGTTCATCCTCGCCGTATAGACTGATATTTACACCTCATATAGGGAAGAAGACTTGAAAGAGGGTGAGGAGCCTCATGGACATGTTACATCCATTTCTGTCCTACGGCAATACCGGCGACTTGGGCTTGCGAAGAAATTGATGGTGCAATCTCGTACGTCTCCTCTATCACCATCTCAGTGCATATATATTGATGTCAAGCCTCAGAGGAAGCCATGGCCACTGTACATCGCGCTGCTTATGTTTCCCTCCATGTCCGCAAGTCAAATCGTGCTGCATTGAGTCTATATCGAGATACTCTTGGATTCACGGTCAAAGAGATTGAGAAAGGCTACTGTGAGTTGTACATTATTCTGATCCTCGTGTTTTTGAACGTTATTTTGCAGACGCGGATGGGGAGGATGCTTATGCCATGCGTCTTCACCTGAAGCCATAGTGATATCTCATGGTTAATTACTTCAGCATACATGCGCATATGTAGAAAGGTACAAGATACTATGTGATACACAAATAACACATTTTCTACTTCTCGGTATTGCCTTTATCGCCGGGAACCGCCTCCAAGGCCGGTTTAGCCGTGCGGATGAGATGGAGAGCCTGTCGAATAACTTTAGCCGTGTCGAGTCCGAGATTGTAATAGCCATCGTTCATCTTCGGCTTGAACATGCTCGTATGCCCTTGCACCTCATCAGCAGCCTGGCCATTCCTGGCGGCAGTAAAATGCTTCCATTCGCGAGACGTCCGCTTCGGTTGCACGATGAATGTTCGTGGTATAAGGTGGGTAGGAGGCGCTTCAGGAAGGTGAACATAGAAACTAGCAATCTCTGAGTGCCAGTTAGGAAGATAATTTAGACAACACGTACTTTTGGAACAATATTCCATCATTCTCTTGGGCACTGACCAGAGCATCGACACGACTCCGAAGCGTTGATTCATCCCATACATTACCAGCGTATTTCATGTGGTCCATCAGCCAAGAATAACCTTGGTTAAGGTCGTCGCGTTTGTAATAGGCCCCTCCTGCCGCTGCACCTGCTAATAATGCCCCGCCCACAGCGAAGGCTGCCGGCGCCCATTTCCCCCAGGCTGGCGTGGGTGTCGAGGCGTTGGAAGGCGCGACTCGTGTTTCGGTGGCCTTCTTTGCGCCGAGCCCAGCGAAGGAACCAAAGATAGCTGACCCCACTGTCGTAGCAGTATTAGCGTACTCAGCGGCCTTAGTTACGCCGTTCTTGACGACGGAGGGGTTAATGCCTAGGAACTAGGTAGAAAAACTTGAGAATGGCAGCTTCACACGGCATAGGAAGATAAGCCGTACCGGTGTGTCGAATGTGATGCATGCAACGATCTTGGGCCAGAGAGGAGCACCATGGTCAGGCCGTGTCTTCATAAACTCAAGTAACGAATCTGCGGCGAGGAAACCGCCCATGCTGGAGGCCATTACCCAAGGTTTCAATACGAACGCGCTCGTACTTCAATATGGGCGCACCTGTGTCCACACAGCACAATCTTAGCGCTGCCTGCCCCTCCTCCATGTTCATTCTCTCGTTGTACGGTTAATGTCGTGAGCCAGTCTGCGAAGCGAGTTACAGCAGCGTTCTATCTCAACGGATCGTTGAAGTCATTCGACCATAGTGAAGACAGGATGAGGTATCTACCAGCTCTCCTTTCGTCTGATACCGAAATTCGTGGTCAGGCCCGAAGAGAACCTTACATCGTCGGGAACTCACCTCATATGCGGGGAACACAATGCATTCCACTTGTACATTGTCTACGGTCTCTGATAGGACATGGTGCAATCGCTTTGGGAATTCCCCGAAAGTCTCATCTGTGCCTTTGAATCCGTGTATGAAGACAACAAGTAGAGGATCTGGTGTAGTGTTCGCTGTAGTCATGTTCTCGTCGTTGACCAATGACCTTGATGTGGTACGGCACAAAGGCGCCTCGGGTGGCAGATCGTGGAAAGAGGAAGACTGACCTAGGTATAGTTTTGGGGGTCATATGTATCAAGCGGGATAGCAGCAAAGCGATATATATATATCCATCATAATCGTACAAATACATTTGAAACACACTACATAGGTATGAAAGTAATACATTCAAATGAGCTCTGGCCCCTGGAATTCAGACTCGAGATCCGAAAGATCATAGGTGTCGTTGGTGGCCTCGTCGTCCGGGCTTGGAGAGTCTGTCTTCAGACGCTCGAGGACATCCAAAATAATGTCGAGGGCGAGGAAACCAAAGCTGTTTGCACCTTCCTCATTGAAGGGGCGCATTTGGCTGAGTTCCCATGCTCTCCAAGCCCGCCCAAGGCCCTCTACCAATTCCTGGGAAGTGTAGTGCTCCGCCTGCGGCAGGATCTCATTCTTTATCTCCTTCACAAGGGTCGTCGTATGGAGTCGCATACGGTACATTCTATCGCTCCTCCATCTCTTCTGCGGGCATTGGGCAAGAATGCTTCCAGCCACCACTTCCGCCTCGAGAAGCTTAGCGCCAGGCGTGTTTGAAACTGTATGTGTGGACCGGATGTAGTTGAGTTCGTCCACATATCTCTGATAAGTGGTTTCGAGGGCAGGGGATATTTTCTTCGTCGGATATACATCATCGCCGATATAATATTCGACCTTTTCTCGCAAGAACTGCGAAATAGGATCACGAAGTGGCTCGCGGTTGCCCGGGATCTGCTGAATCTGTTCCGGCTTGGTCAGGGTGATACTTCGGTATAGCTCTCCGAGTGCGCGAGTTGAGATGTAATAGTCTATCTCGCGGGGAGATACTACTTCGGCCGCATGCCAGTCTGGTTTGCACCGAATCAAGGGCCTCGGCAATTTCTCTTGACTGAGATCAACAACATTTCCGTTCTTGGGATAATCAACAGCCTAGGTAATTTAGGTGTAAGTTTGGTACTAAGGAGGGGTCGAGTGGAGTGAAATCAATCCTACCTCTGAGCAGAGTTCTGCAAGGTGTATGCAATCCTCGTCATTCATCCCTTGCTGCACTAAAATTCAGCAATAAAAATTAGCATATTCCACCATGACGTACGGTAGATTGATCTACCCCCAACCACCAATGTAAGCAACTCGATTTCTTCCTCTAAGCTAATTGAACTTACCTGCTATCATCAGCAACCGGTCCGATAAGAGGCCCTGTGGGGCAAGGCAGGCCATCAGAAGTCTTCCGATCCTTTGAGTTATCGGATCTCACCAGGACGTCAGAGTTGATATACTCGACAACAAAGTCACAAATATCGTCAACAGTGCAGTCATGCTCAATCGTTTTGGTGGGCGTAGCATCATAGTTCATAGGGAGCTCGTAAGTCATTGGTAGAAGTGGTTCGTATTGTATGATTTGGAAAAGGTCCCTGTTTTCTTGTTAGCCGTACATGTACGAGCGAAAAACTTATTCCTACCCATCAACATCACCACCTCCCAAACAAGACGCTAATGAACGCTTTCCTGGAGACCTCCGATGAAATATAAACAAAGCAGTTATTTTGCCAACACCCACCCTGAGAAGACATGACGAGGACATTCTTGATATGCGCAAACAAGCAGAGCATTCCTTTGGGAGGCTTTCCTATGGCCCGGACGCGTTGAACTGCGCAATATCCTCAATAGACGTTCAGTACTTTGAAATATAGGTCATACCGTCTCCTATATGCGCTACCGGGCTGCGGGTGACCATGCAATGGCCTTCCAACCATTCTGGCTCCTGGTCATACGCTTTCTGAACACAAACTACAAGGGGTCAATTAGAAACTAGGAGGACCTCATAACGGAAATGCTTGCCGTAGACAGAGCCCGGTGGCAAACAGTATACGTTTTCAAACCCGGCCTCCACATATGCCGGACCCTCATCCGCAATCCCAACGAGTAAGTGACTGTCAGGGACGAGAATCCTCGCGCTGTGCTTGATATCCCTCAGGATATCCACCATAGCTACCTCTCGAACCTGTCTGAGGAATGGGGTGTCGATATTCGGTTTACCTGGGTCCTTGTTGTTTATCTCCAGACCCAGATCCTGCAGTTGCTTGATCAAGTGCGAGAATCTAAACGGGCGCCCGAGGCCATGTCCCCAGAGTACACTGCGGAAACGATCGATGCTATCGTGTATGGTCCGGGCCTTGGACACTTCTTCGTCTTGGAGGGCCAAAAATGCGTCCTTGCTGACACCAAGGTCTTCCAATAGCATCACGAGTGGTCTAATTGGGTGTGAACACGATCCTGACGCTCCGCTTGGGCCGACATACCTGTTCAAGTAACACACATTCGGGTGCTCAAAGGCTTGAGCGATCTCAATTGGCGCGATATCGTCATTTGCGACTTCGAACTTGCACATAGACTCCCGCAAGCGCATATGAATTCCATTCCCTAACTTATCAAGTTGTTCATCAACTGCAACAACACCTTTGTACCCCAGGAACCGGATTTGATACTGCGTAGCTCGTCAGTATCGATCTCCGCAGTCAAATCTGAGCGAAACATACCGCTGACGGCTTCATGGATCGTTCTCCGCGGTCCCGACGACTCAGGCATAACTCCGCCCAAATCTTGTCTCCCAAAGTTCTCGAAATCGATCCAACACCATCGGTGAACAAGTTCGGACTGGCATCACCATCCTTGACATGCGAGGGTTTGATATCTTTCACTTGTTCCCATTCTGCCCTCGCAATTGACACAGATGCTTCCGTCGCAGTGAATGCCTGAGCCAGCCGGGCGGCGTACTTGGAAGGCTGCCTTATCAATTTTGATTTCTTGAAGTCACCAATTTGGTCACGAATCTTCTCCGAATCGACCCAACCATACTTCGGATCACCGTGTTGGAAGGGGCACATGAACCACACAGCATGTTCTCGCAACGCCGAGGACGAGTATGCGAGAAATTCGAAATGCCTCCCAGCGATCTCGAATCCATTCTTCAGGGTTGTTCCAACGCGATCACGAATGAAGGAAGCACCATCGACGTCTCGGCTCCATCGGTACTGCAATCTATCCTCGTCTCGAAAGTCGACGCGGATGAAGAAGTCCTCGTAGCCAGCGAATTGACGGATGATACGGTTGGACTGAGTTGGGTAGGGACCTTCCATCAACATGCGGGTAGGTGTAAAAGTGACGTGTCGACAGCGGAAGGAGGATATAGTAAGCTTTGGTGGTGTATACTTCCTTTCAACGCGGTCGAAGCATTTCATTGGACTCTCTGCGGGTGGGCGGTCTCGCAAACTCTCTGCATATTTACGCAAGAGATCATCCACGTATGCTGAATCGTTTCGAGGGTGTGCTTTGCACAGTCTCCGGACTTGGGAAAGGAATGAAGTAACCTCCTCCGTATGCAAGAGTCCATTGAATAACAGCCCTTCGAGTTGGAACCCTACACCCCAGGGTAAACTACGGATTGCCTGCTGGAAGCAATAGATGCTCTTTCTTGTAAAGAGACCACGGCTCAGCGCTTCAATTTTTGGCACCTGAGGGAGATCGCAACGAATGATAAGGTTGTCTGAAATGTCTGAAGCCTTGCACATTTCAACGAACTTCTCAATGGTGTCGCGGTCGGGAAGCCTGGTAAATAATAGACGGAGATGGGGGGAAAATGGTGCAATGACGCGATGGGCATCACTGAGTGCACCAATACGCTGCTTGTACTTCTTGCCACCTTTTGGAGAGTCATCGGATTGTGAATAATGATATTCGAACGATTCGAACACCGGAGGTACCAGTGTGTCGAAACAAGCGTCTGCAGAGGGGAAGTAATTTGAGTACGTCCAGTACTTGGGAATGTGATGCACTGACAAGGCTTCCCATCGTATCCGACCCCAATTTTCTGGATGGATGAAAGTTTTATCGCAATGCTATGTCCAATTTCGCCCATGACAGGATTGGAGATCTGGGAAAGGGGCTAGTTTAGCCTACTACCATGAATAGACGCGACCAGAAACCCACCGTTATGCGTATGAGCTTATGGTCATATTCAAACTTTAGCCACCCAACATCGCCGTCGGTGAGGTCCTGCTTGTATTCAATCGAGAATGAACGAGGGAGAAGGCGCTGCCTGTCATTTGCTGGGTATTGATCGCGAAAGAAAGTACCGAACTGGATGGAATCAAGTCGAAATTGATCTGCCAGTTCGGCGAGTTTCTTCTGATGTTTTTCTTCATTGTCAGGATCCACCCACGGAGTTTTCGCCAAGGTTTCGATGAGTCCCTTGGGAGGGCGCCTGGAGCGGTCCCCATCCCTAAAGAACTTGATCTTCTTGTTCTGGCCAGTGGCGGGATCTTTGATGCGGACGGGATTCTCCTCTACATACCGCAGGAGCTTGATCGCAAGAGAATCGGTGGGGATGGTTAGAAACCCCATGCCACCGTTACGAAAGTCGCTGACATTGCTTTTCGTGAGTTCAACCTGGAAGTTTTCTTTCCGACTATCCTGAGGGCGAAATGCGTCCGAGTGAAGTACGCCAGCGATCGCACGCACGACATCCCAACGACTAGCTTCGTGCGGTATATATTTGATTCCGATTTCCATTGTGTCAACTAATACCGCGTTGAAGCTACGATTGGGGTGAAAATGCAGGTACGATGGACGACGAGAGCGGACTGCGGGTGAGGGAAGGGCGTGGGGTAACTGGTGTTCTTAAAGCAAACATCACGAGACGATCGAAGTCTTAAGAAGGTTCAGTCTGGGGACGAGCGCCTAAGGTTGCTAAGTATAACTACTTGTCATGTAATGTATTACAATACAAGGCATCAATCGTGATCAATCCTGGCTCATGCTCTGGCTTCGATACGGAGCTTGTGTCTGGAGAGGGGGGTAGGAACCGGTGACCTGGCTATCGGACTGCATCCAACTATATTGTGTTCGAGGTGTAAACTGATCGGGTTCGGAGATCAGTGGGGATGGCGAGGCGGCGAGAGTTATCGCGGGTTCCGACTGTAGTACTCTAGGCTTGGGTTCGGCAGGGGGCGCAACAGTCACATCAGCAACCAAAGGCTGAACTGGACTAGTTTGCGCCTCTGAACCAGACATCTTTTTAGAAGATCGGCGACGGCGCGGTGCCTGATACCAAGACTGTCGTATAACAGGCGACCCAAGTCCGATTGAGTATGTCGGTGACTGTAGGTACGTTGGCGAGCTATCAGATTGCGCAAAGGGAGTGAAAATGGTTTGTAATTGTAATGAGGGTCGAGTCGGTGAAAGTAGCCCGAGATTGTCCTGAGCTGGGGGGTTTCGTTGAGGTGGGGATCTCGAGTAGGCTAGAGCCTCATTGTCTCTACTCGATAATGAAGTGGCGAGAGGAGGATCATCAATAACCATGCTCTCGTTTTCCGACTTTTCTTGGAGGATACCATTGTTCTCTTCGTCCATTCCTTGTGTTAACTGATTAAGCACGAATTCTTGAGATGACCCATCCGACCTAAATGAGTCAAAAGTGTCATCGTCGTGATGAGTGGTCTGATGATTGGTAGACTTGGATGTTTTAAGTGCCCCTTGAACGAGAGCATTAAATGGCGGAGAATCGGGTATAATGTAAACGCGGCCGCTCGGTGTGTTCGGTTGGGATGACAGAGAGGCAAAGGTTGGTGTAGAAAGATAAGTATCGGGGGCACTGTGTTTCGAGAAGGGCGTGAGGAGGCCGTTCGATGGCTGTGGTGACGCGAACAACCGGGAATGATTCGTTGGTGTATCAGTGTCCATGAGCAGATCTGCAGGTTCCTGGATGCGGACAGGAGTGCCTGGAATTTCATGGGGAGTGGAGGCAGGGGGAGAGGGCAGAGATGAATGCATATAGTCCAATTGTGATTGACCTGGAAGAACAGGTTGATCGGCTGAAGGTACTTGACTATATATATGGCGTACCTTTGTGGTCTTTTTCTGCTTGAGGTGCAGGTTCTACATCACGGGAGAAATTGGGAGGCAAAGACGGCGAGCTCATGTTGTCGAAAGAGTCCCAATATTCGTCTTCCCTTTTTTTATGAGCCAGGATGTCTTGCAGGCGCTCCGGCCGGGCCTTCTGTACATGCTCCAAACTGATATGGTCCAGCAAGTCTCTTCGTGTATAGAAGCTGTGGCGACACCAAGCCCACCAGCATCGGTGATAATGAAGAGAACTGTTGTCCGAATGCGGCTGGGAAGGACCGGCAATAGCGTTGGACTCTTGTGACATCAAGTATATAGACAATGTTTGACAAGAATTAGGGTATTTGGGGTTTGACGAAGTTGGTAGAAAGCAAGTTGTGGGTTGTGGGTGCTCAAATGTCCACAGGGTTGATGGCCGGGATTTATGACACAACCGAGTTGATGAGATAGTACATGTAATAATTATGCACACCGCCACTCCGTTCCTCTCTTAATGGACCCTACAGACTTCGATGAAAGGGCGGTCCTATCCTATCTTGGCCTGCCCCCAGACTACGAGCCATCTCCTGGGAACTCTACGATCCAGTTTCTGAGAAAACATCTGTCACAGCTACCACCCCATATCCTCTGCAAATTCAGTAGTATCACCACGCCAAAGCTCAGAACGATTCTGATACCAATCCGGAACAGGCGTCTGAGGTATATAAACACGCACCCAGCAGAGCTGGACTTTACCTCTGCCCGGGGTCGATGGCCCGAGCTGTGGGAGGGGAGAGAGCGCCGAGGAAGAGAGGAAGGTGAGGAAGAGAAGCAGTGGGTGGAACAAGAGTTCCTGCAGGGTGAAAGAAAGCATATCGGAAAGCTGGGTAGTCTACTGGGAGATTACGAGGAGGAGCGTGAGGCTGAACGGATCAGGACCATTCGAAGAGAATTGGCTGAAACGACCTCAGTTCCAGAGGAAGAGAGTGAAAGTGAAGAGTCCGACGAGGCAGACGTTGTCGAGGAAGAGAACGACGAGGAAAAGCGACGGTATTTTGAGCGGCTGATACGCGAGCGTTTTATCTATGGACTACTGCCCGTACGGACTGAGTCTCTGTGTCTTATGGGTGTATTGACCATTCTACAGGGCATCGACTACGACAGGGTAGACTACGACGAGGGCCTCGACGTCGACGACGACAGAGAGACCCAGGACCGGTGGTTTGATGAAGACTAGCTAGCTAAGTACATAGCTTGAATTAATGTGACATATGTGACGGGGAGGGTGAAGACGACCTGTGACGGGCGTCTGTTCTTTCTCTGATATCCAAGAGTGAGAGCCCACCCTAAATGCAGTCGTCCCCCGCCCAGCTCCTCGTCTCTTCCCTTCAGCCAGTCAACGATCCCGCGAGTATCCCCTCTGACCCTACAAAAAAGAGGAAAAAGAAGCGCTCTCGTGAAGACGCGCACACAGACACCTCTTACATAGATGCACCAAAGGACAAGAAGAAAAAGCGCAGTCACCATGACGAGAGTTCCTCAGAAAATACCCCTGTTGCAGTTCCCTCTGGTTCAAATTCTACAGCCATGAACGACGCGTCGAAAGAAGAAAAAAGAAAGAAGAAGGATAAAGGGAAAGCCAAAACCACGACGAATATCCCTATTCAGCCTTCGAACGAACTCGCAATTCACGTGGAGGCACTAACGAACGGACTTGGGTCTGTCCCTGTCCCTGAACTATCTATGGAAGATATGGATGCCAATGCACAAGCCTCGACGGCTGCCTTGCTCTCTGCTATCGTCGCTGCAGCGACGGGCGCCGCCCCTGATATGCTGGGCGTTGCCCCTGCGGGACAGATCGATCCACAGTACCCATCAGCCCCCATGCTCCCAAACGGACATTCCCCCTTCATGCCGATACCAATGCCGTTCCCTTCCCCCCTCCCATCTGCGTCAGATCCCTCGGCATTCTCCAACATGGGTTTGCCCTTCTCTGATTTATCCTTCGATTCCAACGAAGATGTCCTTCGCGCCTTGCAGGATCTGGACATAACCAAGATTGCGAACGTGCTCAAGACGCTGGGGGAGGCTGTAGCTGCTGCAAACGTTTCACCTCTCGCGCCGCCATTCGCTCCACCGCCCATGTTCTACCCGATGAACCCTCCCGTACAGCTGACACCTGTCGGTCAAGCCCCTGCTCCATCAAACGCAATCCTTGGTATCCCCCCCAAGAAATCTGCCCGTGTAAAAAACGTGGACACAACCCCTGCAGCTACAGAGCAACCCGATAACGAAGATCACGCCGAGCTACTTGCAACAAAATGGATGGGCACCTCAAAGTTGGCAGAACTTGTCAAATCTGAAGGTTCATTCAAATCTCCCTGTAGTCGACATCAATTTAATAAAATGTGGAATAGGTCTTGTTTATAAGAAAGGAAAATTCTCTGCAACAGAGGAACAGTCCCTGCGAGAGGCAATCTTAAACTTCCAAACTGTATGACCACTTCCCCTTCTGTACTGTTGGTTTTACTGAATACGAGTCAGACGGAGAGGTTAACCAATGAACAATTACAAGATGCCATTTTCCCCAAGAATGGAGATCGAGACAAGACTATGCCATTCTGGCAACAAGTCAGTGAGTTTGTTGTTTGACGTTTGTCTCTCCGTGTTTTGGAATAACTCGCTCTCTTTCAGCTGCATCTGTGCCACGGCGTCCGATTATAGCTGTATATCATCACGTTCGGAGAACATACCATCCCCTCAAGCAACAGGGTAAATGGTCTCCCGAAGAAGATGGGAGACTCAAACAGTAAGCATTCCATACTATTATATCTCGTCTTTAGTCTGATCGGCGCATAGAGCTGTAGCAGATCTCGGTCAACAGTGGGAGAAAGTCAGCGCTCGCGTTGGGAGAATGTCTGCAGATTGTCGCGATAGATACCGTAATCATGTACAGGATCGTGAAATTCGCATCACTGGTGAGTCCGGACCATTCATTGCATCTCACAATCAGTCTGACGATTTTGTTAAGGTCCCTGGTCGAAAGAAGAGGAGGTGCAGTTGACGAGGATCGTTACCGATATGACGGTAAACCAAGGAAAGGATATTGACGATGATGTGTTTTGGGGGAAAGTCAGTGAGCTTATGGGAGGGAGGCGAGGTCGCCAACAGTGTCGGATCAAGTGGTACGTCAAGAACTCCCGATTACCCCTTTCCTGATGTTCACCGGTAACTAGGACGGATGCCCTCAGCAAGACTGTTAAGAACGAGGGTCAGAAGCCTCGTTGGAGCCAACAGGACGGGTTTATTCTTGTCCATAAGTATGTTCTTATTTCTTCGCGGTGTTTCCCGGTCATTCAACCCCTGCAGAGTTGACTCGCTGAACGTCCGAGACGACACTGAGATCGACTGGAAGACCCTTAATGACCCAGACTGGAATCTATGGAGCGCACATGCACTACAGCGCCGCTGGCTCACGATGAAGCGCAGCATCAAGGGATACGAAAACATGTCGCATGCAGGTAAGCTTGTTTCTTGAGAATCCGAGTGTCGTCGGAGCTAAACTTTGTGCAGAAATCATGGATATCCTGAGAGTCAAGAAGGCACATCTCCCTCTTCCGCCATCACAATCCACGAAAAAGCGCAAAGAGAGGAAGGTGACAAGTGCCGCAGCAATTCCGGATGCCGATACCGCCGGCAGCGCCGACGCAACACGAGCTGGTTCCAGCAGTAGTTCTCGTGCAGGCGAAGACTTGGATCCGGATTCAGACTCTTCGAGTTCGGGCTCAGAGTCGGATAGCGACTAGATGGTGTAATCGAAACGTGTACCCGTATATATATCGAAATTACGTCCCTCGTCAGCCCTGTACTTGTGCTTTGTGCAACATGCTCTACTTCGGTCGCTCTACCATCACACACGTGGGAATAGGAAGCGAACATACTCTCAGGCCGATGCTCACCTGGCCTGGAGAATCACGGCTGTCGGTGAATACGACAGGCTACATTAATAAACTAGGTTAACATGCACACACGGTTCGCAATGGGCATGTTGCCGTAGCCCTTGTCCTTATTACCAAGGCGCTCCCCCCGCATAACCTGCATCTTAACTATCACCATGTCCCCAAAGCCACCTCCGGATATTCGAGCTCCACCAGAATGGAGGACCCAGAAGGCGGTTAAAGCTATGAATACACCTCTACTTGTGATCCTTGTGGCGGGATTTGCGACTTTGACATTCGTTTCGTCGTCGTTTCTGGCGGGCTCTTCGGGCACTTGGACTCGCGCTTTCATCTATAATAGCAATCTAGACTCTGGCGGCCCACCGGCCAATGCACAAGAAATCCTGAGCCGCTGCGCTACGCTCAAAGCTACACCTGTTGTCCCTCAGACGTTCCGCTCGAGGAAGTCGTCGGAGAGGTATGAGTATGGGAACAACGCAACGCTGATTAGGGATGCGACCATCTTTACGGGGAAAGATGACGGAACGGAAGTTATTCGTGGGGATGTTTTGCTAGACAAGGGTATTATTAGAGGTGTCGGGTGGATTCCTGCGAGAGATATTGATAACGCGGAGAATTTGACTGTGATTGAGGCACATGGAGCTTGGATTACACCTGGACTTGGTGCGTCGTTGTTGTTCTGAGAGCATTGCATTTGGAAATTCTGATGATGTGATATGTAGTGGACTTGCATTCGCACCTGGGATTGCTGAGTGCGCCGTTGACGAACGGGGCGTTTGATGTGAACTCCAAGAATGGTCCTATTTTGCCGTGGTTGAGGAGCATTGACGGATTGAACACACATGATGATGGGTATGAGCTTGCCATAGCTGGTGGTGTGACGTCTGCACAGATCTTGCCTGGGAGTGGGAATGCGATAGGTATGTGCCCTTGTACGCCTGTATTGAGTCTAGAGTTGCTGACCAGAGAGGATGAAGGTGGCCAAGCGTTTGTCGTGAAACTCCGGAAGATGTTCGACCGTTCCGCCTCTTCAATGGTCATTGAACCGCCACACGGCCTAAATGGGACGGAACCAGACCCTTCTAACCCTAGGTGGAGGCATATGAAGTGAGGACCAAACTAGAGAATATGCAGAAGGTATATTGACGTACCCTCAGACAGGCTTGTGGCGAAAATTTGAAGAAATATGGCAACAGAATGGACAGTGTATGGGCACTGCGTTCAGCCTACGAACAGGCTCGAAAGATCAAGGTCACGCAGGACGATTATTGCCTCAAGGCAGGGGCTGGCTTATGGCACACACTGAGGGATCCGTTCCCAGAGAGCTTGCAGTGGGAGATGCTAGTTGATGTGCTGAGGGGCAAGGTCAAGGTAAGGTGGATGTTTGATTTGGGGTATGTCAGAGGAGCTAACGATGGCCAGATCTCGAACCACTGTTATGAAGCCGTTGACCTCGATGCTATTGTCAGGGTAAGTGCTACTAGCCTCTTGTGAGAGTTTAGCATTGACTGTGCGACTGAACAGCTCACTAACGAGTTCAAATTCCCCCTTGCGTCCTTCCATCACGCCTCTGAAGCGTACCTCGTCCCTGAGGTTTTGAAACGCACGTAGGTATTCCAGGGCATAGACATTGAATCAACTTCTTGACGAAACCGTGTAGGTACGGTGGAACACCTGCAATCGCAATCTTCGCAACAAACCACCGGTACAAACGCGAGTCATACCGCGGCTCAGAATTCGCAAGCAGGATTTTGGCAGACCAGGGGGTCCCAGTTATTATGAAGGTAAGGCGCTCGACTTTTTCCACCGAGTGCCAGCGCACCCTAAGCGTCCCTCCACAGACCGACCACCCAATTATCAACTCCAGGCACCTCATCCACGAAGCTCAACAAGCCTATCACTTTGGCCTTCCAGAACATCTAGCACTTGCATCAGTGACCTCAACGCCGGCAATCGCAGCTGGCCTTGACCACCGCATTGGTGTTCTAGCAAAAGGAGCCGACGCTGATGTCGTTATGTGGGATTCGCACCCACTGCAGCTGGGTGCTACTCCCACGAAAGTGTGGATCGACGGTCTTCTGCAAATTCCCGTGCCCAGGAACAAAGAGAGCCCAGTCCAGGTCGGCAAAGGCAAGGAGGGCGACCAATGGAAAAGGGTACCGAAAGCCCCCAATTGGGATGAGGAGAGGAAGCAAACTATTCTTTGGGATGGGTTGCCACCTTTGCAGGGGATTAAGAAGGACGATCAGGTCGTATTCACGAACGTAAAGAAGATTTGGAAGAGGACTGCTGACGGTGAAGTCGTAAATGCCCTAGAGGGTGAAGTCCGGGAGGATGGTGTGACAGTTGTTGTAGACGGGGGGAAGATAAGTTGTCTTGGCGAGTCTTGTGTTGCTACCAACAATGAGGCAACGAGGGTCGATTTGAAAGGCGGGTCGATTTCTCCTGGTATGATGACCTTCGGTTCATTATTGGGGACGGAGGAGATCGCCTCGGAGTTGTCAACGGGAGACGGAGAACAGTACGATGCAATGATCAAGGACGTCCCAGAGATTCTGAATGACGTTGGTGCCGTTGCGAGAACTATGGATGCGCTGATGTTCATGACGAGGAACGCCCTGTAAGTTTTTGTGTCAATAATGGCAAAATTCGCACTGACTTGCATAAAGGACTGCTTACCGGTCAGGTGTAACCATGGCCACTTCTGTGTTGGCGAGGCCTTTATTCCTCAGCGTGTATGGCGATAACATGATCGCTGGTGTATCAGCAACTTTTAGGACAGGTGCATCACACGCCATGGAACGAGGGGCTGTTATACAAGACACGACTGCTCTTCACATCATCATGGGCAGACCACATCCACTTTTCCCGGAGAAGCGCCCCAGCGTTAACAGCCAAATTGCAACGCTTCGGAGACTGCTTTATGGTTGGGAGGCCAATGAGAAGGAAACCGGAGAGTGGTTTAGAAAAGCAGCCGAAGTAAGTATATCACTGGGACCCAATTTACACGACATGATTGCTGAAACTGGGTATAGGGAATCATTCCCTTGGTGATAGACGTCCATAGCGCCGATATCATGGCATCGCTCCTGATCTTGAAGGCGGATGTTGAGTATAAGATTGGGTCGAGGATGAGGATGGTGTTTAGTGGTGCAACCGAAGCACATATGCTTGCACGGGAAATCAGTGTGTAAATTCCATATTTCAAGAGTAATTTCTGACGAAACGTAGGCAGGTACGGTGTTGGTGTTATTTTGCGTCCTATAAGGCCCTTCCCGACGGTCTGGGATCAGCGGCGGATGTGAGTAATATGAAGGTGCCGAGCTAAGCACTCACCGAGATGACATCCAGATTACCTGGTCCACCGCTGACGAACGATACTGCATTGGTCAAATTGCTCGAACAAGGTGTCATTGTAGGCATAGGCGTGAGGGATGCTTGGGAAGCAAGGAACACAAATTTTGATTTGCAGTGGGTGAGTACTACACGCGAACTGCCCACTCATAGGTTGGGTATATTGACCTTGCCACGACCAGGCTGCCCTCGAATCCAGTGGCCGCATCAGCGAAAAGCAGGCTTTTGCATTGGTTACCACCGATCTGGAGAAATTGCTGGGAGTACAGGGGATAGATGACGACTCAGCGGACTTAGTTGCCTATAAAGGTGGTGGCGTATTTGACTTCTCCAGCAAAGTTTCCGCCATAATTTCCCCGGCTCGTGGCACTGTTGATCTCCTGTAATTTTTCATAACTTGAATTCAGGCCAGGCGGAAGCGTTCATATATAGCACGATGCATTATTAGGTCTTGTTATGCATATACTCGGACTAGACAACGCCTAGCAATGTAGCACTGCTTTTGATTCCTCTTCCTCTTGCCGCTGCCAGGCTTATAGCTAGGCAACTCAGTAAAAACCCAGTGAAACTGTGGCGGGGTGATTAGCCGGTTCAATCCGAACTAAACAAGGCGAACGGCCTCACCGGAAGAAGGCAACACGAGAGATTGAACGTTCCTCGTGTGGTGTTCGTGACGAGGCGAATATGGACCGCAGAACAGCTGGAGTGACAGGTATGCGGCTAGATGGGTTTGAACTAGGCGACTGAAGACCCCTGTGAGTCGGGCGAGCTGTGTGATTAGAGGACGTCGTGGAAGTTGTGGACGAAGGCATAACGGAGACAATCGTGTGATTTGCGAAGGTCAATAGGACTTCGTGATTGGATCAATAGCAAATTCATTACTGAACTTGAGGTCTTCATTCAACGCCTATTGGATTCTTCTCCCCCTGAATCTTCACCCTCGCTCTTTGCCCGATTGTGTCGAGACCCTCGTAGGTGGCCTGTTACAACGACATATTAATGCTTATGGGATGCAGCGATCGCTTAGGACAACCAGGCTCTAGCTCAAATTACAGTTAACATTACTCTCCAGCTGGGCCTCGACAGGCCCTTCCTATTTATACCCCCACGATGTTCGACGACGTTGAATCCGAGTCTGCGTCTTTCCACGAAGACATGATCAAGATCATGGACAGACTCCCAACGCCGGACGAGTACAGGCGCGTTCGGCATCTCATTCTCCAGAACCCACAGTCACTGCAAATATCTTCTGATGAACTCGCCGAAGTCCTACAAGCATGTCCTCATATCGAGACTGCGATCCTGTCAGGCGTACCCAAACTTTCTGATGAGGCAGTTGTCGCCTTGGCGGAGGCTGCTATTAATCTGCAAGAATTAGATCTAGCTGGGTGCTCCGAGGTTACGGACGTGGCGTTGTTGGAGGTGACGAACAAATTCCTGCCTTTACAATCGATACGGTTAAATGGGGCCGTCGCAATTACAGACTCAACCATATCAGCGATCGCGAAGACATGTCCACGGCTGGTTGAACTAGATCTGGGGGACCTTCCTTTGCTGACGCCGCTCGCGCTTCGGGACCTCTGGTCGTTCTCGAGGTGCGCAGCGATTTGGTCAACATATCTAAAACCCTTGTTAATATATAACGCAGGAAACTGCGCACATTGCGACTGGCAAACTGTTCATCTCTGACGGACAAGGCCTTTCCTTCCGCCATTTTCGATGATGACTCTGTGCTGTCGCGTATGGGTAACGAAAAGCCCTTACCTCATAGGCCTAATACGTGGCTCGAGGTTCTCCCACCACTGTTCTTGCGGCACAAGGCTGAGAACCTGAGGGTTCTTGATCTGACCGCTTGCAATATCACCGATGACGCTATCGATGGAATTGTCTCCCATGCCCCGAGAATACAAACCTTCATCTTGACTGCATGTTTCCGGCTCACAGACAGAGCTCTCGGTAGCATTTCCCAGCTCCGAGATCACTTGGATGTCGTGATACTAGCGCACGTGTCCAATATTACGGACCGCGGGCTCGTCAACTTGACGAGGCAGTGCGCAAATCTTAGATGTGTTGACGTTTCTTGTGAGTTCCCCCACTTCCGTTGTCGGCTCGCGAATGAAAGATAGGTAGATTGACGCATTTATATGATCATCAAGTTTGTCGAAACCTCACGGATATGTCGGTCCACGAACTTGCTGGACTGAGTAGTCTCCGAAGACTGAGCCTGGTGCGCGTACAGAAGTTGACAGACATCGCTATTTACGCCCTGGCCGAGCATGCTACGTCTCTGGAAAGACTGCATTTATCGTATTGCGACCGGTTATCACTGGAGGCTATCCACGTAATGATGAAAAGGCTGGAAAAACTACATCATTTGACCGCAATTGGAGTGCCGTCATTGAAAAGGGGAGGCATTCAACGATTTTCGGAACTACCACCCAGTGTATGGACTCATCATCCTCCGTCCACTCATATGTTGATCTTCTGCATAGAGCTTTGACCTTAGCCAACGATCTGCATACAAGGTGTTTACCGGCCAGAATATTGTAATGCTGAGAAGATTCCTTGATAAGGAAGAAAGGCGTCGACGTGACGCGGAGGCACAGAATATACCCTTCGTTGAACGATCCGACGACAAGCTCGACCTTCATTGAGCGTCTAAAGTTATTCATGTTTTATCTGCTCTCTTCGTTATTACTTTTATATTATTCATATCTCTTTATCACTCCCTTCGGGTATTTTTTTGATGTATCTTTTCATTACCTTAATGATGCATCGGTTAATGGAATGTTGGTTGTACGAACAGCTGACTGGGCAATTTTGAGGAACCTCGGCTTGCTCGTGCTCTCCCGACTTCCACCGAATCCGTGGCCAACGATCCTGCCACCCAGTTAGGTCGCTGAAAGCATGCTCTTCGATTGGCTCGTTGCAGACGTTCCAGGGGTGTTGTGCCTAGCTATTTTTACTGCCCACTCTTGAAACTTTGGAGATCATGTGCACACATCCAGTCCCCTTTCTATTAGCATGTGGGGACGCAAGAAGGTTGATTGACAGGGAACTGGGGACAGTTCCGAAGAAGGCGACACAATGACCAGTCCAGGCTAAGCCTGGGCACACATTATTTTTGGGTGCCCAAATCAGGCCTGAATGAACGGATTCTACATAACGACTTCGGCGGCTCACTGATTCAAGGCAAATGTCACTATTCCGATTCACCGCATGGAGTGGAAGTATACAAGCAAACTTCGTACACTATCTCATGCATCATAGAGAGAAGTAAGTTGAAATACTGAATACTGAATGTCTGTGATCAAGATCAAGTTGAAGAAGGCTGGCTGACCCTGATAGACTAAATTTATCCGCTAATGAGGTATTCCACCTTTCGTCCTTCCTTATCTCCTCACTGTCCGCCTTCGCCTTCATTTACGCAAGACACTGGATCTGCCCCAGGCTGTTCGCGGTGCCGTCGGGAACATTTTGCAACAACCACTGTCTCGTTAGTTCTTAAACTTGACACTTTGATCCTGCCTATGTACTCACTACCCGGCCGCTTATCTCGCAACTCCCAGTTAGGTTTAGCACGCTGTTGCTACCAAAGGCCTGACAATGGAGGTCTTGTCTTCCCCAGCGCAGTTCCCGACGCCACTACCTCCTGCGTTGTTCAGTGAGCGCATGAATGCTGGACCTTTCAGCGTGCCATCGCCGGGTCCGAGCACCCCTCCGCCAATGCCCAAAGCTGTGGCCTCTTCTCCTAGCTACACCGGACACTCATTGTGCTTTACGAGAACTTCCTCACCTAAAAAACTTGCACTCGACGGGTTCCTCCCGCTCCCAACCATTGTAGCATCGCCTATATGCGCACCAGCCCCTACCTTTCCATCCTTCTTAGAATCTCCGCGATCTTCTGATGAGGGTATCTCTGCCTGGGATGGCGAACCGGCACCCTCGGAAGATGTGGATCAACTGAAGGATAGCACGCCACCAAATTCCTCCTTATCGTTACGCATATTATTTGCCACACCGCCAACCTGGATATCTACACCTCCCACACCACCGCAGAAGCAGGTCCGAAAACCTGCCGCCTGCGGTTCACGGAAACCACCTAGCCCCGTATCACCGTCCGCCTCATTCCCTGCCTCGACTTTGCCGCATGCCACCCCCACCAGCCCTGAAACACAGATGAAGCGTTGCACCTCATATCCTACCATGTTGCCACGCTCCCAAGCAATTTCGGAATCAGCCTTGACTTTCGAGTTTCCGCGCGTTTCTCGCTTGTCTGAGCCATTTAACGATAAGAAGGCTCACCAACATAAGCGTTCCAAAGCCATCTTTCACTTTCCCAGTGACGAACCGAGCGGCGAGCATAGATCATCACTTGTCAACCAGAGTACGGCCGGCAATTCCGATGGACATGAATTGGCTGCAGATTCACGAACCCAGGGGATCAAGGATGCAGTGCGAACTTTTCACGCACTACAGGAGTTGTTGACGACAGAAATGGACTATGTGCGGGATTTAAGAGTGTTATTCACCGTACGTAACTTAACTTTTGAATCTGCCCCAGTTCGTTACTCACCCGTATGAACAACAGGGATATATTCAACGATTGCCCTCCTTTGAAGTACGGACATCGGCATTCACTCGTGCTTCTGCTTCATTCGCAACCGGGCCTTGGACTAATACCCATATAATTCCTCAAAATGGTCAAACTCTTGTTTCGGCTGATGGAATTTCGCCTTCCTCCTCTTCGAGCTTGATGAGGCCCGTCTTCTCTGACGACGAGATCGAAATTTTGACCCGAAATCTGAGGGACATCCTGCGGATACAGGAGGGATTTATGTCTACCTTGGAAAACCTCCTGTCTCCCCTAGGGTTTTCTGGGGCAGCGGACAACGTTGGATCTCTTGTGTGCGACTCGGAAGGTGCTTCTATGTTGATGTCGGCGCTAAAGGCTGTAGCAGAGAAGTTTGTCAAGGAGGTCAGTTCCGTCTTTCTGCTCGGCTTCCCATATCCTCACCCCACTGTATGCGTGCTTAGGCGTCCACGTTTGAAGCCTATCAGACTTTTTGTGCTGGTCACCCAGAAGCTGTTGGCTTAATCCGAAGAATTATGTCTCAGCACCCTTCTGAATGGGAAGCATTCGAACGACGTTGCTCCGTTGTGGCCTCTAGGCTCAATAGTTTAGAGGGGAACAATCTCATCTCTACGTCCGATTCGACCCGAACAAACCTCGACATGCGGAACGATAGGGTACCTGAACAACAGAGGCGGCGTACGATGTCGACTGTTTCTCCTGAATCTAAATCACCTACTCGTCGGACCAAGGAGGCAGATTGTACATCACATAACCGGGAATCTAAATTGGTCTTCATGGATTATTTGATTAAACCCGTGCAGCGTATTTGCAAATACCCTCTTCTCCTTGACCGGTTGAAGCCCGGTAAATCGCCCTTCAACTCCGATGAAGTCACCGTCACCATCGAGAACGCTACTCAGGCTATGCGAGACGTCGCGGCTTCAGTTGATGAAGCCCGTCGTGCAAAGGAGGCCATCGCCAAGTCCTCTATGATCATTTCCCGTTTTGTCTTGCCCCCGCCCTCGCCTTCGCTGGATTCCAGCTCTCCGGCTGCACTAATACTTCCCTTGCATACCCTCACGCCATTCTTTCTTTCCTCTCTTGGACCTTGCCTACTCGCCGGCTCTTTGGACGTTATGTACTATAGTCCTCGCCGGTCTTTTGGAGACCTTCCTAGCATCACAGCAAAGTATCTTGGAGCATTTCTCTACTCTGGATATCTGATCCTTGCTAAGATCAACAAGGGGAGAAGATACGAACCACGACATTGGTTTTCGCTTGCTGACTTCGAGGTCACAGGAATTGAGGGTGACGAAGGTTGGTTCATTAGTCTGTCTTGCGATATATCATTCTGACCTTCCCCCAAAGCAATGCTACCATGTTCGTTTCGCCTGTCCGCAAGAGATATTAGTTTCGAATTGGCGGCTGCTTGCCGGAGAGAAAAGGATATCTGGCTGCGGGCAATCCTGGACTCAACAACACGGCGACCCGCTTGGAAGAATGCACCTCTACCTAGTTACAAGATGGTCGGAAGAGGGAACCGGTCCGCCGACTCACGGATTGATAGATCCCCGACTCCGGGGGGCTCGGACACCGAACCGTCAGAACAATCGTTCCGTGTGGACTCCCTGCGCAGGAAGCTGACACTGAGGAAGTCTGATGCTGCGACGTTCCAGGATCAATCCCATCCTCCCGGCCGTCGTTCTTCCGCTGCGTCTATCAAATCCATCTTCGCCCCTATGGGGCATGATCCAAACTCTATCTGCATCAATCGATCCTTGACCAGTGGCCGGCTTCAAGTTGATCATGACCTTGAGGATGTTGCATCACAAGTCTGCCTCTCGGCACGGTTATATGCCAGGCTGCACGATGAAGAATTATTTCCCCAGCCGCCAGGCTATCGTGGGCGCTCGGGGTTTTCGCGCTCTAACTCTGCCATCAGCGTAGCTGGTTTAGCAAAAAACCGGCTTTCAAAGCAGGAGAGCCTCAGAGTTCCTCGCCGAAAAGTTCGCTGCGATAGCATAACTGCGTTCGGAGTGCTACCACAACCAGAAATGGCGACGTTTACGTTACCCTCACGAAGGAATGGAAAGAGGCTGAGCCTTCAATCGTTACCTCCCCGACCACCGGATATGATGGATTTCCCTGGTCCTTCCTCTGGATCCTCCAATTCCATGTTCTCTTCCCAGTTTCCATCTCACAATTATACGGCCATATCGACCCCCTTTTCCGCGGGTAACAGCCCTCTCAGCCAACCTGCATCCCCTCTCTCATCCGAGTATCGACGTTCGAGGGTTTCTCTCGTTCGCAATATGAAGGATTTCTTCCATATAGGATCCACACAAAGCAGCCCACGGTCTTCTTTTCATATACATTCTGACAGCGTTGATCACTCCTCCCCACTCTTGAGAAAGTGGAGGAATAGTGTTTCGCGACGAAGATCGCGCAGTGCTCCTTATGACGAAGACTCCCATACATCAAAGTAAGATAATCGCCCCGGGTGTTTCCTTCATGACCCCCCCCCCCCCCCCTGTGCGTTTAGTTGGGCGTTCCCTCCATGTTTTTTCTTCTTCTTAGCTTAAAGCCTCCACTGTATGAGTTCTAAGATCACACATCGTTTGCACAGTTATTGTCATTCACGCGATTTTTTTATATTCCTTTCACTTATCCTTCATTAATCATTCATATTATCATTCTTAGCCGTTCGAAAAATAGATACCAACGACATTGTATTCTGTACGATATATCTCGGTCGCTGTGGCTGCCAACCTGTGGAGCACAGTATAAGTCAAAGTGTAAAAAATTGCGATGATAGACGAGGGAAAGTCGAATGTCCATAAACCCAGAAAGATAAATGTGATCTATAATGTACATAATTAATTGTGCAAGTGATGGATAGCAAATGTCAAAGTAAAAAAAAAAACAGGATAAAAAATCAAACGTCAGTAATATGTATCGTCAACATCCTATGAGATCAATCCGTTCGCACGGAGGAGAGAGCCCCATTCTGCGTGCTGTAACTCAAGTTCGGCGACTTTGCGTTTGAGTTGACTGTGATTGACAGGTCAGGACCTGAAATCACCAAGCATGTTGGTACTCACGAGTTCTCCCGGCTAAGATTATTCCTCGATTCTTTGGTCTCGCGCAGGTCATTCGCCATGGACTTGAACGCCTCATCATCTGGGAGACTAGCATCGTTGTACATGCTGTCCAGCTCTTCGTTAAACGCCTCATACATGATCTCCTTCTCGGCCGTTGCATCTGCTAGGAGACTCTTCACAAGCTCGCACTGTCGCTTCGAGTTTTGGAGATCGAGCTTAGCACGTTCCAGCTCAGTCACTTTCTGGATAATAGCTCAGAGATGATGATCCGGCAAGTTCTCTCAAGAATGACTCACCTCCCGGAAATGAGCGGATAAAGCCTTCATCTCGTTTTGCAGTGCTTCTTGATGGGACAGAGCTTGGACGAGGCTCTTGTCCACGTCGGATACTAAATCCTCCAGCTTTCTTGAAAGTTGTTCATCGGAACCCGAAGAAGGGAACGAGCGGGGGGCACCGAAGATGTCTGACCGTGTCCGTGCGACGGGCGTTAGATCACCTGCTTGCCGTTTACCTATCATAGCACGCATTTCGTCCATTCGTGCCTGGGCCTCCTTGGTCTAGTTTCACAGGGTCAGAAAGTGATTATCCAAAAGGGCCCATATACTCACTAAGGGAGTAGGTGTTCCTTGAGGCGTCCGCAAGCCCTTGTCAGGCGAAGAAGGCCGCGAATATGGTTCTTCATGGAACGAACTTCGAGGGCCCGACAGCCGGTGTCCCTCGACCTCAACTTTTATCTTCTTCACTACCCGCCTGGATACCTCGATCTAACACCATGTCAACACAAGAAATTTGAAAGTATCGAGATAAAGCGAGCACTTACATCCTCCCTCGTCGACACGGCTAACTGGGATATGTGCTCCAGAATTTCTGGCTTCACACTCGATGTAGACGAATGTAACGCGTGCTTGGTCTTTTTAATCTGCGGCGAGACACGCCGGGGTGAAGTCACACGGTTACCAGGTCGACTCAATGGGGAATTTCGCGTGTTGATTTTCCTGGCCAGGGGCGAGGTGCTAACCATGGATGATCGACCGGAATTCTTTTTCTTGATCGACAGCGGTTCAACACCATTCGGACCCGTAGACAAACTTGTACTCACAACCGCTGTGGAAGTCGAAGCTTTTGGTGTAGCCTCGGTATTCCCGGTCGAGTGAAGCGGCTGACGTTTGCTACGGGGCATGGGCGTCGGTATTCCGCTGCGATGACTGGACACTGAAGATAAGGTTGGATCTGGCTGTGGTTCGGGTGATGCTCTCGGTGATGAATCAGAGGCGGGGTCATCGGAGAGGTATGGCAGCTCGCTGGCACTCTCTGGACTTCTAGGAACAGGTAGAGGGGAGATGCTTCGGGGTCCTATTGGACGGCGATCGGACTGCCTGGATACAGGACGTGATGGGTGATCGGGGGATTGAATGGACTCCGGTCGGGGGGTAGTCGATCGCTGATTGTCCAGTGATGATGGACGGAAACCCGCGGGTGGGTCCTCTGAACCGAAGTTAGTAAGCTACCTGGCGACGAGTTTAAAAGACCGCTGACCTTCGTAGATGGTGTCTTCCACAGGTACGTCCAGTGACAAAGCAGGTTGGGCATGTTGACTTAAACTATTTTGTCTAGCCAGCTCCAGTCGCATTGCGAGGTTGTAATCTGAAGTGTCAATATCCTTGATCTTCTCTCGTATCGTCCCATCCTCATCCTCGTAGTCGCTATACTCGGGTTCCTTCTCAGGCGACGGTACAGACAATGAATCCGCACAGGACACAGGGCGACTTGCATCTCTCTCGGACTCGGACGCGGATGCTCCTGGCGACCTGGCGGGTCGAAACAGCTTCTTCGAACCTTTCGACGACTTGGAATTGGATGCAAAGAATGACACGTCTTCGTCCATTGAAAATACAGTCGTCGCGGCCGTGGAATTCGATCTTGATGAAAACTTTGTCAAGCTGCCATCACCAGTGGTGGTAGTTTGTGTGTACATAGACGAGCGACTGATCGTCGAGGATTTCCCTCTTCGATGACCATTGATGGAGCCCAAAAAATCCATGGCAGATCCCGGACGGCTGTTGAACAGACCCCGAGAAATCGCATCAAGACCAAATATGGCAACGCGCGAACGGCTTGTAGGGGTCGACGGCATAGAGTTCTTCCCGGTCCTGAATTCAAACAGTCCAAACTGATGAACTGAGGTGATGTGGGCAGGTGTGGGCGATCGCACAAGGGACATCAACCGAAGGAAAACTTACTGGTTTGCACGACGCGATTTGGGACACGCTCAGTCTGGACTATATCCTCCTCTGCCTCATCGTCTGGGTCACTTGACGACACGGAATACCGACAAAGTCCCCCTGCCAGGGGTTGAACGCGGATCCGCGCGAAGGGAGGAGCACCAATTCCGAATGGGATCGGATCAGCAGAACCTAAAGGATCAACATGGACAACGATCTTTGTCTGAATCGCTTGGGGTTAATGAGGCTCATAACTCGGGATATGCGGTATCGCACCTTCTTCTGCTCCTGCAGGAACGCAGTCCGCTGGTAAACATTGAAGTATGTCCTTGCAATAGTCGTTTTCCCTGCACGACACTCAATTTCTTGTTCATCGGCTCGGAGAACCACAGACTGTCCAGCACGCGAGCGATACATGGCCTGCACGTGCCATAAATTTTCAAGGAACCGTTGTTTGTCAGGTTCTGTCCGTGTTGGATCAAGACCTGCGGGCATCGGGGGATTTACAACAGTTAAAGATCTGAATGGACGACCTGACCACCGTTCGGTTTGATCCTGTGGTGGATTCTCAAGGTACAGGTGGAAATCTAGCATCAATCTGGTCAGAAGTGGTCCAGGTGGAGCGCATGCAATTGCCACCTACCAGCTCCGCCGACATCAGTGACTACCACATCCGTGATGTCTATTACACCCTTGCACGACATTCCGCTTTTTTTCTTTCCTGTTGGAATACCACCAGCCTTTGTCACCTTGTCCAACTCGTCTAACCCCGTCAATGCCTTGCCTCCCCTCTCACCGTTTCCCGGACGCTTTACGACGACGAGTTTATCGTCGAATAGGAACAATGTACAATGGAGGGAATTAACTACACTGCTCGTCGCTGACGCAGCGGGTGTCATAGGGGGGTCGGACAAGATATCTTCGACATCGATGCAATCAACAAATTTCCGTGAGTTGGAAAACAGGTCTGGAGGGAAACCATCAATTGTCGCAGTTAGACAGTAGAAGACGGCAGCGCGCTTGGTCTGCTCATCAGCCTCTGCGAGTGCAATCTTGCTGGCTATCTCGTCTGCTTCGAGAATCTTGGATCGTTGTGGGTCGTCAGGTGCCATGTGCTTTAGCATCGTCCGGAATAACAGGGTGTATCGCGGTATTCGTTGTACTGGCTCCATGAGGAGTTCTCGTAGACCAACACGATTCTTCGGATCAGTAGCTTGATATTTAATATGCTGTCAACGACAAATTAGTTCTCATCGCCGCGTACCATTAGAGAGAGCGCATACATCGATATATGCAGCAAATCGAGAAGACCTCTTAGAAGCCTCACGTTCAAAGATAAGTTGGGCGTCCTCCCGCTTGACGTAGTATTGCTTGTACTGTTCAAAGCCTCGTAGCTCCTTGAAATGTCGTAAAGCCACATCACCGACCCCCCCAACGGTTTCAGAACCATCTGGTGCCAACATCTTCTCCAAGTCTGCGAGAAAGGCTTCATTGACAGGTAGTAAGTTGTCGATGTTCCCAAAGAGTGTTTTGGCTTCGTATGCGGGGATGATAGCGGTTTCTTTACTACGTGAAAAACTCCGTAATGGATCGGCGTAATCATTCCTGAGCATCTGCAATCGTTTGACATAGGTGCGCTCACTCGTGACGAGTTCGGTGATGACAGAGGTGAGGGCGGAGTTGTCCGTTAATGCGCGTTTGCGCTGGGATATTGAGTCCTGGATCTATAGATCAGCTGATGCCTTCGGGACGAAATGCAACAAGCGAAGAGGTTGTGGCACGGGATATTGCTGCCGAAAGTCTGTTTCGGCCAGAGGAAGAGGAAGAGGAAGAGGAAGGGAGTGATATACAAAGGCATACTTACAGGGTTGGACGCCGATGAGTTGGACGATGATGAAAACATCTCGCTTGTTGAAAATGAAATGGGTTGCCCCAACGATAGGACTAGATCCTGAATTTCTAGGAAATTGTCAAATTCATATTATCACGCCGCACATGATGTACATACCGTCCGGAAGTCTCCTCCCATTTTCCGAGCCTTCCACCACAACTCCACAATAGAACACACGTTTAGTTGTCGTTTGGGTTAGGGATCTGGTTCGGGGCCGGGATTCATCGCCAGTGGCCAAAGGGATGATCATCTTTCGTGGAGAAGTACTGAGAGACATGGTGCTGGGTATGTGGGTGCGGGTAGCAAGCAACTGTTTGATGGGGAGTTTGTAGAAAGACGACTAGGAAGAGAAAAGCATAGGTATCTCTTTGGGTATGAATGCATACACTTGACGTCGACGCCAAGTTCAACCAAGGAATGCGCGGTCACATGACTGACGCGACAAGAAGAAATCCAGAGCAATCTTATGTCATCCATTCAGACTATGAGGACATGGTGGTAGGAAGACATCTTGCATGTCCTCCGCACAAATGTCCTGCAGCTGCTGACCAGAGTCAAGTCCTCCAAAATGTATATTTGATTCAGCCGACTGCCCCCGGATGTTGCAGTATGTCTCAGTTGCCGCGGCTCCGACACACGTCGTTAATTAGCTCCTATTGGCTCCCGCTAGTTGCCTTCCGATTGACATGGTCAAGGGCCCCGATCATATATTACCCTGTCAACGAATCAACGTCTTTGGACTTGTAGCAAAGCCTCCTAAATCGCTCCAGCCAAGCCCAGAAGTACGCATGGGTAACAGGCAAAACATATATAATCATTATTCCGCGCAAATGCACAACTCACAATGGAAGGCAGTGCTAGTCTAGAATTTCCTTCGCCTCTTGCTTCTCAACAGAGCTAGATTCTCCATCCTCTTCCTCTTCTCTCTGGTCGGCGACTTTGTATATGACTTCTGGCCCTCTGGCTCTGGGGTAATCTTTGAACATCTCGAGCCCTCTTCTCATCCTCTTCTTTAATATCAAGGTCCACTTCCTTCCCTTCTTGAACTTCCCCGTCCTCCCCGCTTTGAATCTCCGTTTCATCTCGGTCTGTTACCTCCGTCCTAATGCAAATCAGCCATCACAATCCCAAACCTGCGATGCGATCCTTACTCTGTTTCGCAATCATTGATAAAATATTCCTCAGCTTCCTCTTCGCTCGTGTCTTCACCACCATAATCAACATATGAAAATTTGGATGCAAGCTTCAGCAGTTCATCCCATCGCTCATTTTCTGTATAGCCGAGCAATTCAAGGTCTTCTCGGGGATAAAACTCCGAAAGGGACAATCCAGTTCGCAACATTCACACCTCACAGTTTCATCTGCACCTTTGCTGACCTCTGGGAGGCATTCTACGCAAAGAATGTGATGACATGGGAGTCTAATATGATACTGGCAAGAAGCATAGGGATAAGTGATACATACGCATGATTGCACTCATCAGACTTGCGCAGTATCTATTAATAGTTTAGCAGAGGCGTCCAGCCTGGGTAAGGCATCTACCTTTCGCATTTTATAGAAACCATATCGATCCCCTATTTCGTCATTCACATCATCATTGACGAGGTCCTCTGCTTTAGCCTTTATTTCCTTCTCTCTGAACTTTTGAGGTCATACTATGAACTTAGGTCATCTAGAATGGACATGTCATACACACTCGTTTTATCTTTTTGCGTAAATGCGAGTTCTTCTGCACAGAAAGTCAAACATGTTGGGGTCGAGACAGATTAAATCAAGGGACGTACCTCACTCAGCTCCTCCACACGGCTCTCCAGTGCTTGAGTTTTGATGGTTGTCTCAATATTAGCTGATGCCCTCTTCCTGGGTGTAGTTGGTGCTCCCTCCTTATAGGTATCCAGTCGTTGCCGCAATTCTCGGTTCTCCCTTCGTGTCTTTTCAAATCTTGCTCGAATTTCTGGATATTCTTCAAAACACCCTTCAATTGAATCTACAGAACCATCAGAAGTGCTGAAAACGGGACACTTCCGCGTAGCAAGGTCGTACCTGAACGAGACCTTCCTCATCACTATCACTGTCCAAATCGCTATCAACCCCATTGGTTAATGCTTGGCTATCTTCATCGTCCAGCGTGACAGGGGTAGCCCTGTGCAGTGCATTGGAAGGTTTTCTGATTATTGTTGCAGTTCTTGTACTAGGCATGATATTGCTCGGAAGGGTATAGTCAAGCACGAGGATTGTGTGTGGGGTAGCTTAATCAATTAATTAAGCCCGGCCCGAAGTGAGACCGAAT
The DNA here is from genome assembly GCA_015584085.1 of Macrolepiota fuliginosa MF-IS2. Classification (NCBI taxonomy): domain Eukaryota; kingdom Fungi; phylum Basidiomycota; class Agaricomycetes; order Agaricales; family Agaricaceae; genus Macrolepiota; species Macrolepiota fuliginosa. The sequence continues at coordinate 73,418 of MU151065.1, read as the reverse complement.
TCCCCGCATTAACCTCCTCGAGTGCAGAGCAAGGAGGACTTTCAGATGCCAACAGTTCATGATGGTGGCGAATAAATGTAATTCGTTGCAAAGGATCCATAGAAATGGGACTCTGTTTTGTCAAGAAAGCTGGGAATCTCATGTCGGCGGGCTCGAGGCTCAAGGCCTCAAGGGCTAGACTCGACTACGGAGTCCGTCTCAGCCCCTCTGCGGACCCTGTCCCACCTTTTGACAGACTGTAATTACTTATACTATTACAAGAAGTCATCCTGCCCGCTAATCATCATCTCGACCATTATATCCGCGGAATTTTACTCCCGAACAATCGCCTCGTTTCGGCAAACATAGCGACTCGTCTAGGCGACTTCCAATTGTAGCAAAATGTCTCAGAATTACCGCCATACATGGCTTCGACGCCGAGAATGACATTGAAAATTTGAAAGAGGGCAAGGGTGAGGGTAAATGGGTAATGTGGTCATGATCGCCGCTTTATCTCGGCCGGTGAGTTCCGCCGCTGGGTTCAAGTGCTGTGACCTAGGGCGGGACTTTCCCCTTACCACTGTCAAATTCCTTTTCTGCCACCTCACTCCTGCGTCTTCGACCCTAACTACTTGCTATTGCTCCATCGCCTCCCTCACCTCCTGTACAAGTTCTGCTATGATAAGTATCCGATTTGTTCTGGCGACTACAAGCATCTAATCTGTCTTGTCGGGATGTTCACGCCAACCCAAACAAGCGACGTATCGAGACGGATGTGATGAAACTGTATGTTATCTTTTGTGTCTACTAGTGTGGGTAAGATAACTGAACGCATTCTTTCGTGTGCAGGCTAATGTCCGACTTCGAGGTCAATCTCGTGAACGATAACATGCAGGAATTCTACGTCCGTTTCCCTGGTCCTGCAGAAAGTGCGTGGTACCCCATTTCTTACAAGCGTCAATACTGACCTGGCATCGTGTAGCACCGTTCGCTGGAGGTGTATGGAAGATCCATGTCGAGCTCCCGGATCAGTATCCCTACAAGTCCCCGAGCATTGGGTTCATGAATAAGATCTTCCACCCCAACATCGATGAACTGTCCGTCTACCCTTTTCCAACTGGGGCGTTATCTCACTCCATCACCACAGGAGCGGTTCCGTGTGCTTAGATGTTATCAACCAGTCTTGGTCACCCATGTTCGGTAATTTATGGCACTCCACGCGTTGATAACCTCATCCTCATGCTTGGGCCGTTGTAGATATGATTAATATCTTCGAAACCTTCCTCCCGCAACTTTTACGGTACCCTAACCCCAACGACCCCCTCAATGGCGAGGCCGCAGCGCTAATGATGCGTCATCCGAAAGAATACGACGCGAAAGTCAAAGGTAAGCTGTTCGTCCCAGATATCGGTCTCGGAGCGGCGTTGACGTGGGCGGCTAGAATATGTGCAGCGATTTGCGACCAAGGAGGCGGTCGACGCAGCGGATGGCAATGAAGACAAGGATGAAGACGAGGAAATGAGTGACATTGGGAGCATCAGTGGCGAGGATTGATATCCACAGTCGTTCAGTCTTTCTCTCCTTTCCTGCCGGCCGATATATCTGTGTGGATTTTCTTATTGGGTCACCTTCAACTGGACCACTTGGCCTGCTAATCTTCAGCCCATCCTGTTTCCAGCACTGTAATTCTATCTGAATAGCGTCATCATTCCCAACGCGGGTTTTCGCGCTACGCATCCTAGTACCTTTTCTCCTGCTACTTTTGTATTCTTGTTACCTTGTTATCTCACTGTGACGGTGGTCTTGCCGCTTTGTATAGTACAACTGCATTGTCAATAAATATGAAGTGAACATAATAACCCCTGGGAAGTAGACTAAGAAGATCCGGTATTTGAGTCTGATGTAGATATTACGAGCTCGTCGAGTTTCTTCTGAGTTTCGGAGGCAGTCTGGCGAGGGTGTGAACACGAGGGAAAAGCACGGGATACAAAAGAACTCACCTTCATGAATGCGTCGAGATAAGCCTTGACAGAGTCCATTGTGGCGACCTTGGCCTTGTTTTGCTTCAGGAGAGCCTCCTTTTCTTGTATAAGCTCTTTCCGCCGTTGGTCAAGCCTGTGAATGAAGTTGAATGGAGGGCATGTGATATAGGGCGAGGAGGCGAACCGCTGGCGTTCCGTGAGTTCAAAGTTCAAGCGATTGAGCATGAGCTGGTGTTCGTCGGCCAGTATTTGCTCAGTGCGACTCTCTTCTGGTGCTAACTGCTTGTACTCCTCGAGGGTATATAGCGGGACTTCCTGGTACACAGAACTTATGACTCCATCAACTACGAATTCTCCATCAAGCCGATGACTAGGCTACTCACGCGAACTGTCGGCACTTTTCAATCTCGCGTTCAAGGTGGCGTTTCTCGTAGAGGAGGTTCTGGAGCTGGAGGTGGGACTGGTCCATGTCGTGCCTGGCCTCTGCGGTGACATCCTTGTGGATGCGAGTGGCATTGTTGGCGGCTCTGTTGAGAGACTTCAGACGACCGATGAGGGCAATGGCACGGATGTTGAGTGTGGCGGGGTCGAAGGAGTGGAAAGGGGGGTCTACTAGCTCGCGGAGTTTGTCGATGAGGTCGTCTGGGGAAGGCGGGAGAGCGAGGTCGGGGGGAGCATCGAGGGCCATTGTGCAAGTTGGAGAAGAGCAGGACGGAAGGGCGGGCCGAGTATGATGGTGGACTGGCGGACCGCAGTTATCGCGGCAAGATTACATAGAGGAGTCGGGTGAAAGTTGGCTGGCTGAGGATTGTAAGTACTTTCATCTCCCCTCAATCACTCTTACCTTCCTCCTCTTTCCCCATCCACCACCATCTACTTGTACAATGCCTCGCGAACGCGCCCTCTCCGGCACGATCCCCTCCATGGAGACAAGCCATGAGGAACTCAAGGACAATACAATCGTCATCGGTGAGTGCGCCACCGCCTTCTGCCGCACCATCACCCACCTGACTGCGCCCAGTCCTTGGTGCCTCTGGCGATCTTGCAAAGAAAAAAGTCTGTGCACTCAAACTATTCCTCGGCTCCCCTCAAGACTGACCATCGCGCGTTGCAGACTTTCCCCGCCCTCTTCGGTCTCTATCGCCAAGGATTCCTCCCGCGCGACGTGAAAATCGTCGGCTATGCCAGGACAAAGATGGACTCCGAGGAATTCTACAAACGCCAGACCTCCTACATCAAGAACCCCAACGACGATCCTGATCTCGCAAAATCCATCGAAGCATTCAAGGCCCTCTCTTCCTACGTCTCTGGTGGCTACGAAGACGGCGAGTCCTTTGATAATCTCAACAAATACCTCGAGGAAATCGAATCAAAGTACCAATCTAAGGAACGCAATCGTATTTTCTACCTCGCTCTCCCCCCCAGCGTTTTTATCCCCGTCTCCAAAAACCTCAAAGAGCACTGCTATGTCGCCAAGAGCGGCGTCAACCGCATCATCATCGAAAAGCCCTTTGGCAAGGACACAGATTCCGCCAAGGAGCTTCTCTCTGCTGTGAAACAGTACTGGACAGAGGACGAGACTTTCCGTATCGATCACTATCTTGGGAAGGAGATGGTCAAGAACCTCCTCGTCTTGCGCTTCGCTAATGTTGCCATGGGTGCCGCCTGGGACAAGAACTCGATCAGCAACGTCCAAATTACATTCAAGGAACCCTTTGGTACAGAGGGCCGTGGTGGCTACTTTGATGAGTTTGGCATTATCCGCGATGTGCTGCAGAACCGTGAGTTGATAAGACATCTTATCGTATCGGCGCCCACTGATGTGAGACGAGAATAGACTTGCTGCAAGTCCTCAGTATCCTGACAATGGAGCGCCCGGTCTCGTTTTCCGCCGAGGATATCCGCGACGAAAAGGTAATCCGTGTGGTAGATCCGGCAACCGACCGCGTATTGAACATGCATTCGCTAGGTCAAGGTCCTTCGTGCAATTCCGCCCATTGAACAGAGCGACTGCTTGCTCGGTCAATATGTTTCCGCGAACGGCAAGCCCGGATATCTTGATGATGACACCGTTCCACACAACTCGGTCTGCCCTACATTTGCCGCGTGCACCCTCTGGATCCACAACCCTCGATGGGAAGGAGTTCCATTCATTCTCAAGGCCGGCAAAGGTATTGATTTTGTTTTCCCTGTCTCATGTGACAACACACTGATTCGAATGAATGGGTAGCTTTGAACGAGGCCAAGGTAGAGGTCCGTATCCAATTCAAGGATGTTACACAAGGCATCTTCAAGGATATTGCGCGGAATGAGCTCGTCATCCGAATTCAGCCCGCTGAGGCCGTTTACCTCAAGCTGAACGCCAAGACACCTGGCCTGTACACGCGTGCTATTCCGACTGAAATGGACTTGACATATAAGAGACGGTTCACGGATGCGAAGATCCCCGAGGCGTACGAGGCACTTATTCTGGATGCGCTTAGGGGTGATCATTCGAATTTCGTGCGACATGACGAGTTGGATGTCGCTTGGAAGGTATGTTTTTCCGCTTGGGTTATTCATAGTACGTATGCTGTGGGTGACTGATGATTGTTTGGCCCTTTAGATTTTCACGCCCATCTTGCACTGGATAGACGGCAAACTTGGGGCTCCACCCAAACCTGTTTCTTACCCTTACGGCTCGCGGGGACCCAAGGAACTCGACCCGTTCATTCAGAAATACGGGTACAAGCGGTCTGGAGATCTATAGTACGCATCAAGTTCTATCTCTTATCGACATCGCACATTACTGATCGTTGCTCGCTTGCAGCATTTGGCCCCTTACCAACCTCGCTTCGCTCTAAATTGATGTATTATGACCTTCGTTGGACACGCCTGGTTTTCTGTTCCTCTTCTGTTATTGTTCGATAAGGATAAAATTGCAATTTGTTCGGTTGTGAGTACTAATGTAGGAAAGTAGAAGGATATCCCCGCTCAATTGAAATTCTATGATTCTTTATTCGTTAATCCTGTCCCGAGCACGATTTGAAACGAGCTTCGAAGTATTCTTCTCCTTTTTCGTGTTTGTGTTAGTGGTTTCACATGGGAACATTTCCATGCTCCTTCTTTGTCAAACTCGGTGTCCGGAGATGAGTAGATAGAGCACGATGAGCTCATTAGTAAGTTCATAGCTGACTACGCAACCCTACTTCCTAAAAGGACTTGAATCAGATGGGCAGTTGTTCTTTTGTTGGGATTGCAAGGAAATTGTACGTGGTGCCTTTGGTTTAGCCAAATTAGGGGTGTGGTGGAGGGGGTATACGTGCGGTCATATTGTGCGTAAGCCCCGGGTACAGACTTGATTCGAGCTCCAAGTGGAGCCGCCGGCCTTTCGCAAACTCAGTATTTCAGTTTAGCGAGAGTGGATGGATGGGCCTTTGAAAGGTCGATAATAGATGCGCCGTAAGATAAGATTAGATGAGCGAGAGAGAGAGAAGTTATACGGGGGCAGTTATCCAAGGTGGCTGGTATATAGATGTACTCGTGAGCCTGAGAACTCTGTTTAAGGTGCATACACAGGTTCACCTGTAAATGTAAGAAATGCTAGGAAATACCCCGAAAACTGAACAAGGGATACACACCTCGATAAGTCCGCCCCCCCTCATCTAACAACTTCTTGAGCTTTCCAGCGATTGTCCGCACGCCGTCTCGGCAATCTTCCATACCCCTCCACGCGCCCGCAGCAGTCCAGCACTCCGAACACGCTTTAGAAGCCTCGGAGAGCGTGTCGAGTTCGAGTTCGTTACGTGCGTGCAGGGCGACGACGATGTCGACAAGACTGCTAAAGCCGCCGAGCCAGGTTGAGAGGCCCTTTTCGGTGCTGGTGGTTAGGTCTGTGATGAGGAAGGAAGAAGCGAGGCCGAGGCATTGGCGGAGGATGGCTTGGTTGATGAGTGGGTTAGTTGCGTCGGCTCCTGCTGCTGGTGCTTCGGGTTTCTGGGGTTTTGTGCGCCTGAAGACGTCAAGGATGAATGTGCTGTAGTCGGTAGGAGGTATCTGATCGATTATATAAGCTCGAAGAATGGGGTTGGGGGGGAAGGGTCGGCGTACAGGATTCATTGGGACGAGGGTGGATAGCGAAAGGGCTAGATGGGCGGTCGTCATTGTAAATTTGGAGAGGGACGGTGCTCGTACTCACCTGTAAGGTTGTCAGAAAGAGTTCATGACGCCAGTTAGGATGAGCCGCGGATGAAGGTTGCGGGATACTCGCTCAGGCACACCAGCCACGGCAATCTCCGCAACGGAATGTTTATTCAGAATTCCGCCAGCGAAGCCCAAGTGTCTGTGTTCTACCCCATGTCTCTTTTCACTAAGATCCTCGGCGGCTTGAGTCCTCCCCCCGCCGTCGTCCCAGAGGACTATGACGGGTTAGAATATCGCTGGAAGCTGTTCGTCTTCCGTCCCGCATGTATGTATTTGTTGTGAAATACGTGGACATTCCTGTGTGCTAACTTCGGCGCGGTAGACTTTCAGAAGGAAGTGTGGCTCGTCGCTGGCATCTTGCTTTATGTCGCGGTTTGGTGGATAGGATCCTCGAAGAACAAGAGGACAGCGAATAAATGGCGCGTGTCTATCCTTATGCGTTTGCGTCATTGCATTCTAATGTCAAGTTTCTAGGCTCAACGCCCACTTCCCCATATATGAACAGCAATTCAGCAAAACAGACTCGAAATATGGACGGCTTACCGCAGATGGCTACTCGGACTATTTCAGCTATTGCACCGGAAGGCGTAACATTGCATCGCTGCATACTGTCTTTGCGTTCCGCCCTCGGCATGATCTCTTCCAATATTTGTTCCAGCTCGGTCGCCAAGTGATGGACCTGCAGTATCGCCCGAAGGATGATCTACAGCTCGACTTCACTCTGGCTCCTGGCGTTCTTTCGGGTGACTTTGTCTTTGCCATTGTCTCAAAGGATGAGCTGGTCACTATTAAGGATAGTCGGTGGGACTTGGTGCGTTTTCTTCCCTTGGGCTTTTAGCTTTTACTAACTATATACTATTTATTGACAGACTCTGACGAAAACTACAGACAACACTCAAGTCCCTACCACATTCTCCGTCATGTCTGGTGCGTGAAACAATCGCGTGATCATCAAATCTGTTCTGATACTTTGCCGTTCAGAATTTGCCGACGTCACAGAAAACATCCTCAAGATCATTGGACCTCTCATAGAAGACCAAAAGATCCGCCCCTACTTCCGTTCCCTTTCAGTAAAGCTTTGTTCCTTGGCTGCCTGCGCTCGCACTTGCTGATTCTCATGTCAGATTACTGACCAACCAAGAGACCGTCCTAGCGGTCCCGTACCCGCTGGTGAACGCGAGAAACATGTTATTTTGAATCTTGAGATACCTCCTTCAAGCCAGTTGGGTGTCACTGCCGCGTTTGTAGCGGGACTCTTCCCGCTCATCGATTCGTTGTCAAAAGTCCATCTGCGCCCGGAGACTAAGACTAAGCTGAGGAGGATAAGAGAGGACCTGGACAAGGAATTGAAGGCGGATGCAGAGAAGGACAAGAAGGAAGAGGTAAGTTATGTGGGGTTTTGACATTGTCACAGTGCTCATGGGTCCCTCAATATTCTAGGCTGAGCAAGCGAGGCAGGACCGCAAAGCGGCCAAGAAGAAGGCTGAAGATGAGAGAGTCTCCAAATTGAGTGCTGCTGAACAGCGCAAGGTGGGCAATATACCGACATCGTCTAGGAGTAGCTGATGTTCATTCTTACCCCAGCATTTGGAGAAAGAGAAGAAGAAGGCGATGCGGAAGACACAGGGCCGGATTGTCCAGAAATAAGCTAGGGGGTTAACCACAAGAGGTTACAAAAGTGTCCTCTTGTGGCACACGTCGTGCTTGGGTGGCGTCCTTTGCGGTCTGTCAGTTGCGCCACCATCGTCACTGGCATTTACTTTGATCTTACACGGTCATACCTTCTGTATAGGGGCAGGCTGATTTATCTTCTGTTCTGTTCCATTGATATCGATACTCTTGATTTCGTCTTGTTTTTCGCATGTCACGTCGACTAACTATGTAACTGGTGGTGTAATGGTAGCTACTTCTCACTGGCTAAAATTTTAATTATGTTGCATCCTCCGAAGATCGCGCCAATATGAGGGGGAATTATATGTATGAAAAGTTTGGTACATTAAATGTACGTGTAAATGAATGTATGCATTACGAAAGGCATCCTTCCATTAATAAGGTACAACAAAAGAATTATGGGGAAGAGAAGAGGAAAACATAGGTCGTACAAAAGGAGCAGGGCTCAGACGAAGTGGAAAGAAGGACCCAGGAACACCGAGGAGACGCTAAGGGACGTTTGAGTGGACATGCGGCGGGCTGAGCTAGCGCTAGCGGAGTGATGTCATCGCTAAGGATCACAACCGCACGTGGACCCGTTCGACGCTCAACTCAAATACGTTGCCAGCAGCTCAGTTCCTATTCCTATTCCCCCTCCTTCCCCTCACACCCCATCACTCACGCAGTAACTCAAAAAGACCCGTTTCGAAGTCACGAAACGAAACAATCAGCGTTGTCTACCCCTAGACAACAATGGCATATGGTAAGAATCCAAAAGAATGATTAAGAGAAGAAAGAGGGGAGGGGCATGTACATACTTCCCAACCACCACTACCATCGTGCAACAAAACCAGACCGCGAACCATATTGGCAATAACGGTCTCTCCCCCCTCCCTATGAAATCAAGGGTGTCTCTCAAAGGACGGTACACCCACTCGAGAACCACCTATATAAAACCAACGAAGCGCGAAATCGTGAGCACAAAAGCCGTCCACACGACATACACCACCACCCTCCACACAAATGCGTACCATTGATTATTTAACTGCTCAATCCAATGGACTAAGAGCAACAACCGCAGACGAGCACTGCGCAAGGGGAGGAGTTTGGCTTTCTCGTGTTCGTCAATGGGGAGGACGAGGGCGACCCAGAAAGAGAAGGCGGAGGGATCGGTGGGCATTGGGCCGTAGGTGCTTGAGAGACGTTGTACGACCCAGGGTGCGGTACCCTGTTGGAGGCGGTCGAGGAAGGAGCGGCAGGTTGTCATGAGGTCTTCGTTGGATGGTGAGTTTGGATGGAGTGAGACTGGTATTAGGGGTGGAGAAGGAGAGTTGGGTTGGGGGTCTGTGGATGATTCTGATGCTTGTGTGGAGGATGTGGATGATTGAGGTGCTTGTTGTGTGGAAGATGCGGATGATTCTGGTGTTTGTTGAGTGGATGATGTTGTAGTTTGCGACGAAGACGAGGTCGCTTCTGGAAGAATGGTTGTTGAGGCTATCGCTGGGCTTGAGTCTGCAGGAAATAGCAGGGAGGATGCGCCAAGGTCTTCCGAATAATCGTCGACTCTGATTTCAAGTTACGTTATTAAAGGGTCTATCTCAACAGGTAAAGCAATATATTTGGACTTGCCTTTCTATGCGACCAACCATATACCCATCGAGAGTGCCACGCTCGAGGATACGAAAACGGAAGCTTCCCCAGGTCTCGACCATGCTACGGCCATCAGGGAGCATTTGGACGCTGCGAATTTCTAGCATGGTGCCATACTCGATTTGGGGAGTGCCGGCGCCTGGTTTCGGTGGCATAATCATACCAAACCGGGGGTTTGGCGACTCGAGGCATCGCCGGAGCATCAAACGATATCTGAGGATGCTGTAAATCTCGAGGCTTGGGGCACAGCTCTTAGGGACGCGTACCTCGGTTCGAAAAAATGCAGGAGAGTGGGCATTCCAGGAAAACTTAATTGACAAACGAAAACTGGGGTATCTAAGCGGGCATCGCGTTCTTCTGCTTCGAGGAGCTCGCCACGTTCCTTATAGACCATGGGGAAGGCTTCGAGAACTAGGGGATAATGGTTAATGAATGAACAAGGTGATGAAGTATGCGGGGCTCACTGATTGATAGCAGGGTTTTATTCGTGGGGTAATCCTGGAAATATACAAAGCCTGGGAGGTCATATCTACAAAGGGGACAGGCAGAGCTGTGGTCAAGGGATCGTTGGAGACATCTGGCGCAAAAAGTCTGGAGGAGGATTAGATCACGAGCATAAGTGAGGGATTGGGTCTTACATGCTGACACGGGGTGGTCATCGGCTGATAGAGAAGAACGAAGCATATCTCGCAAGTAAGTTCCGCAAGGAGGTCTTTCTCGAAACGGGCTAGGGCGGCGTCCCTCGAAGAGACCGAGGGAGTGGTATGGGAAGATGGGAAAGACGGGAGAACTGGCTCGTCATGACGCAATGTGCGCTGGTGAGCGGCCTGTTTCGTTAGATGGGAGAGGAGATCATCATCTTCGTCTTGGCGGTCGTCCCGAGGTGGACTTATATGGCGACGACGGCGCTTGGTGGGACGGCGAGTGGAATGGTCGTGTGAGGAAGCATGGGAAGAGGCGTCGGGATCGTGATCCGAGTCGTCTGGCTCTGGTGCCGGATTACTGTCAAGGGACTGGGTTGTGCGGGAAACCAGACCAATGATCTTATTCAGGGTCACATCAATCCTAGGGTCTGGAACGGTCTTTGGCTGGATGACAGAGGGGATGTCTGGCGCTGTAGGGGCAGGCCGGTAGTGAACTCGGGAGGAGGTAGGAATGCGGGGAAGGACGGAGGACGAGGGAACGGGCTTTGCGGCACACTCTGGGAGCGGACAGAGCGGGAGAACAGACGGAGAGATGGGCGGACCGGGTGGGAGACTGGCGGCGGCGTCGGGGTCGAGGTCGGAGGACGAGGTCACATGTCGTGCGCAGATGGAATGGCCACACTGGAGAGTAGTGGGCTGGTATAGGGAATGTCGACATAGAGGGCAGAGGAGATGGCGGGCGAGGGCGGCTGGAGAGGGCATGTCTGGAGATACTAGTGTTTTGCCAGGTATATTACTACTGCCTTGGCCCGATAGTCCCCCTCGATCTTCATCTTGCCGCTCCGATGTCCTCCCAAATAAACCCCTGTGGACAGATGGACCTGCTTCGGAGCTCTGAGAGGGCTCGTCTGACTGCTGCCCTTCCGAAGAGCTAGATTCTGAGGGCGGTCCCTTACGCTTAAGGTGGGCCATTGGCCAACAGGACAAGGAGAGAATGTTCCCGGCAGTGCATTTCGTGGACGGAGGCCCAGATCCTCGACTACTCCGATCTGTTGCCAAAAGTCCCACGTGCACAACTATGATCGAGCATTACATCATCATTCACTTGTCTCCTCCTCACCATGACTGCACACCCGGACCGTAAACACTCCGTCCCCTCCGCCCTCCCGCCGCCCTCCCGCCTTCTGCTTCCCCATGTTCGCCCCACAGAGTACAGACGCCTATCTGCGCGTCAACCACGTTCCCGCTCGCCGCCGATAGAACCGCAGTCCCCGGCCTCACATGACACCGCGCTGGAATGGCTGGGGCTGCCTCTCAGCTTCGATGTTGTGCAGGCTCAGCTGGAAATCGGAGGTTACCAGATGTACGCCGTCGAGAAGTGGTCAGTCCCGCTTTCTTCTTCCCACTCGTTATCTCCCTGACTGTCCTATAGGATCGTGGAACGCAATCGTCCCATCACCGTTCTCACTGTCTACACCGGAGACCCGTCACACAAGGCTTGTCAAGCCAAAAACTAAACTCTATCAACAACTCACCCGCTCCTAGATCACTGTCACTGCTCTGGCACCCTCATCCTCTCTTTCAGAAAAGGATACTGTCACCCAATGGGAACAGGCTCTTCTCCATCTTCGTCGCGATGCTAGTGCTCGTCCCAAACAGGTATGTCCTTTTACTTGTCTGTGTGCCCCCCCTTCCAAGTAACCGAGATCCAGACTCCCGACGGCGTGCTCATGGCCACATCTCTAGCCTATTTCCGCTCCGACTACACCATCGTTCATATCCCCCACGGCAACTTTCTTCTCGCCAAGGACCAGCTCTACACTAACATCAACCTCTTACGTATGGGTTGCGGTGGACGTTCCGCCCTGACCCTCGAAGAACCGAGGTCTGCCTTCCCACTCTGACTTCCAAAATCTAATAATAAGTTGCGTTTAGTGATTCAACCAAGGAACGATTTATTGCGACCTATCACGTTCCGGAAATAACCCTCCCCTGCACCCTTCCTCTGCCCTTACATCACCATCCCCATCTAACATCATCCGACCATCTCCCGTTATCCTCTTCCCAACCGATTTCCGCCTCCTCTAGTCTTATATCCAAAGATCACCACCCCGTTTCACCTTCCCCGAAACCCACACATTCCCAATCTCACTCGCACACTTCTCCGAAAAGAAGTCTGTCCAAAGCTAGTAGTAACCAGCCGAGTATCCACGTTGTTCGACCGTCCCCAACCTCCACTATACGCGGGGACATTGGTCACGGGAGTATTGGTTCTTTAGGGCCGTCCACGCTAGCGCTTCTAGGGACACATGCAAAGGCAAAGACCAAAGATCTCCCGTTTTTCTTCAATGCCACGGTACTTGAGCTAGTCAAACTGGTCCAGGTTGGACTGATGTTGTTTGGAATGTACGGTGTCAAGGAAGGTTTGGTTTGTGGTAGTGGTACCCCCCCGCTCATTGATGGTCTATTGTGTGATGTTACGGTACGAGGAATAGAGAGATGGATAGCTGAAATCGGTGAACCCCGCGCTGGTCTCGAGGTCGGTCGAGTCGGTCATAGCATTGAATTCTCTCTAACATTGAGATAGCCTGCCGAACGAATAGCCGAGCCGACATTCATCTCTGCGCTCTTGAGTCTTGTATTATCTATCCGCAACAAACTCTCAGCCCTGGGCTATTCAAACGTGAGTCGGTATTCTCGCCCTCATCGATCTCGCTCATCCCTCCCCATCAGGCTGTCCCCAAAGACCCGTTCCTTCACCCCTACATCTTCACATCAGCACTCTCATCGTACATTTCATCAACAACAACGTACAACTCTCCCACCTCTCTTACAAGCATACCTAGCCCTCCCCCAATGACATCACACCATACGATAAACCACCCCTTTCCCATCTCACCACTCGCCCTCACAGTAACAACTGCCCCTTTTGCAGCTGCCGCCTTTCTCAACCCTGGGAGTTCCATCTCCCATGTACTATCACCACAACCCAATGCCAGTACTACGAATGTGAACCAACCAGCAGCTCCTGCAGTGTTGACCAAGGAACTCGTCGACTCGATCGAAGCTGCGTATCTGAAGCGCGTAGCGAGTATGAACGAGAACGATGGCGCTGGTGGTCTTATCGTAAGCCCAGTCACTGGGATCACAGGCGTAGGTACCAATGTGAGTACTACGACGCTTGGTGGGTTGAGAGACAGCGGGCACGCCCTTGGTGGCGGTTCTGGCTCGGGTATTGCTGTACCGTCAAGGCGGAAAGTTAAGAGTGTGTTGAAGGGAAAGCTTGAGGATTTGACGAGTGTGGTGACGAATGATCATGACGATGGTCCTGGAGACGGTGCGCGTGATGATCGTGGAGGAGCAGGAGGGGGAGGGGGGACGTTGAGTGGAGGTGAGGCTGATGGGAATTTGAGTGTGGGGAGTAGTGGTGGGCAGTTGTTCAGGGGTGTTGGGAGTTTGTTGCTTAGTGGTGCGAGTGGTATTGCTGCGCTTGCTGGGGGCGGTACGTCGGGTGTCTGGGATGTGAATGTTGATTTGGAGAGGTTTGTTGGAACGGTTGTGGAGAAGGAGGGGAGGAGAAAGGGCGGGAGGTCGAGAAGGAAGAAAGGGGGTAAGGCGAGTGAGAGTGTAGATTTTGGAAGGGGGAATTTGGCACTTGGGTTGAGTGGGTTGAATCGATCGGCGACGGCGTTGCCAACCTCACTCATGAATGGGGACCATGGTGCAATCGTGTCCATGCTGTGGTCTGGGAGAGTGGCGGATGTAGTTGCGTTGAGGGAGTGGGAGAAGGAGCGCGAGAGGGTTGAGATTTTGGGTGGGGTTGGTTCTGCTAGTGTGGTGAGTGATGGCGAGGAGGCGAGGAGCGAGGGTATTGGAGGGAGGAGTACGGAGGGTGAGGACAGCGATGCGCAAATGGAGGGGAGACCTGGCGGTAGTTTTGGAGGCGTTTGGAGTGAAAGGATGGGAAAGAAGTTCGGGAATTGGACTGGGTGAGTGCCTTGTTCTAAACGTTAGGTTGTGGTTTTCCGCGGAGCTGCGCTGATGACCAGCACCCCTGCAGACTGTCGAAGAAAAAGGGGATAGATGTTATGAACGCATCCCCTGCTGGATCCATTGGGAGGCAGGGAAAGGGGTCAAGTAGGTTCTCCTTGGTCCCCAAGTCACCGAGTTCTTCGAGGAAAGGCAAGGAAAGGGCCCAATCGCCTACACTCCATCCCGTTCCTAATTCAGGGTAAGCTGAAAATTTGATGCCATCCGCGGTATGTTCTAATTTTTGATTCCTGAAAGGGATCTGGAACAGGATGAAATGATGTTGGAAAGTGGGCAAGTCTCCCCAATGAGTGAGTCCCTGCGTTGCATTTCACGTGGCATGACACTCATGGTTTATTCTAGGTGATTATAGACCCAACCCTTTCAGCACGTTAGAACCCCCGCGTTCGCAATTCTATGACGCTTCAAGGGATGTCTCTGTGACCGAATTCGGACGATCAGGATCGTCTAATGCTAGCAATGCAAAGAGCCGGTCACACTCGACCGATGCGCTAGCAGCCCCTCTTTTGGGACCTGCGTTTGAATTTGAATCAAACAAAGCGAAATCGTATGCCGGGTCTGGAACGAAGCGATGGGGAAAGAGACCAGTGCATCAGAACAGACTCGCGAGTTGGTCGGACACGAGGAGTACATGGGGTTACGATTCTGGAATATATTTGAGGTCAAGGAAACGGAGACCCTCGTTGACTAGAGCCAATACAATGTTGGACAGGACGGAGGAAGCAGAGGAGGAGAGCGAAATACTTGATGAGAGGGAGGTCGAGACTGATATTGATGGATGGAAGACGATAAGGCCACTCAGCGTTCGAAGGTATGTTGGTATTTTTTCCCATGTTTAGGCGAATGCCAACCACGAACAGGCGAAGTTATCATGACCTCAACTCTTTGCGATCGATGAAGGTGTTAAGTCCGGACCGGATGAGAATTGATGTTGAACTCTGCGCCCAAATTCTAATCATGACCCGACGGGAAGAACATCTACAGAATGTTTTCGCCTGTCTCGAGGTAGGCGTTATATGATCGACTTAAATGGACTCATTAACTCAGGTTGTTCTAGGCACTAACATCAACTTTACACACTACTAACTCCCTCCTCCGAGGCGATTATGAATTGCACAAGGACGCAATTCTCGAAATAGACCGCCGGGGTGGGGTGGTATCAGAAATAGACGCACAAGTCTGCAACACAGACCGGACTATACAGGCGACGAACACACTTCAATACGAGTCCGCACAGTTCCTAATACCGGATCTGTGGCATACGGCGTCGCTTTCGAGAAAGAAAGTACTGGAACTACGTGAAAAGGTCTTCGGGGCAGGCGGCCGGCGATTGCCTTCCGGAAAACACGGCGCGCATGGACGGTTCAACCGGGTACAATGGACCCTTGACGGCGAAAGGAGACTCGTGGATTACCTGGGTCGGACGGAGAGTGAGGCAGAACAGGAGGACCGGGTTAAGGTTTTGGGGGTGGTGATGCGCGCACCTCCGTCCGAAGATGAAGAGGAGAATGTTGTTGAGCATCCTAGTATCAAGCCGATGTGGTTGTTGCGGTTTTTTACAAGCTGGGGTGCTAGATGGAATGGACTCATGGTGGGTGGTAGCACACAGGCGGCTCAGGCTCAGGCTCAGGGGAATGGGCAGGACGGAACTGTGGACAAGTCGACTGCGCCGGTAGAGAGCGCCGGAGAGGAGATTGCCCGAAAAGTAGATTAGATAAGCTGACGTCTGCTATCAGGTAGTCTGCTGAGCAGGAGTATCATGATGTATGTTTGAGAGGAGTCTGTCTCTGTCCTCGATTAGACATGCCGCAACACAGCTTTGGGGAGAATCCTCTCTCTTCCCAACCCCCATCATTCACCATGATGGCTCATTCCATCTCAACGGATTCTCAGGGTGCCGTTGATCCTGTGGTTGTCCAACCAGCCCCTCAATATCCGTATCGTCCCCGGAGTGCAATGCGTCCCCCAAGACCAAGTCGCAGTGTACCGCCTGCCCCAGACCACATAGACACTGCACTTTCTCTATCGGCATCGCAAGGCATGAGGACTGCACCCCCTCAACAACCGGGCTTCTCCGGGTCTCCTATTGTGCGTAAGCCTGGTGCACCATTGCTAGAGACGCCAGCTGCAGTACAAGGACAGGATGGGGATCGAGGGAACGGAAATGAAGTGACAGGCGTGCCGCCACAACATACGAAAGTCGTGGCGACCAACCCCATCGAAGCACTGAATGTGAACAACCCTGAAGAACTCACACCCTTGCGTGCCCATTATCTCAAAAAGTCTCTCATTCAGCTGCAGTTCGAACGTGAACTGGAGGCCATTACAACCTCGAACCCACATTGGCCTAATCTATCTACCCTATCCTACCTTGGACCGCCGTTCCAGCCACCACCTAAAAATGCGCCTGACATCGATATGCCGTTTCTGGGATACATTTTTAGGCAGTTTGTCCTGACATTCCCGTTTATGGCTTCCGCTCCGAAGGATTTCTATTCCCAAAAGCTACAGCCGTTTGTGGCGAGTATGATTTCACGGAACCTGTCCTCGACTTCGGTATTGGAAGATGATGCCGCTGAGAGTAAAGGGGAGCAGGTGACAAGGAAGAAGCTCTTGCTGAAAGTGCAAAGGAATCTCGGCCTTTTTTTGGGCGCTGCAACAAGGTTGGCGGAGAAGGAGGAAGTGGTTAGGTTGACTCAGGTAGATTTGGATCGGCTGGAAACTTTGTCGAAGAAGAGGATGGCAAAGCTGAGGAAGAATCGGGACTGGGTCGAGGTCAATATTATCGGTGTAAGAACCGTGATCGATAAAGGAAGGGTTAGGAGTCGCGCTCATGATGTGAGTTTCGTTCTCTTCATCGAGATTGTAGCTAACCCTTGGATAGGAATTCGTGATTAGAACGAGGCGGTCGCGCTACGAGGATGTGTACGTTTGCAGACGATACGGGGACTTTAGGACATTGGCAACTGAGGTCAGCTTATGTCTGCGAAGCTCAATTTCCTATATTAAACGCCGACGTTATCTTCCCTCAGTTAGCAAAGGCACATCCTGAAGAAACCATCCGACCCCCACCCCCAAAGGATCGCACGTATACGACAGTTTCTTCCCCTACGACTGCGGCGCCGCCTCGCCCATCCTTCTCCAGCGCGGAAAGTAATACTCCGTACGATTCGCGGCCAACTCCAGAGGTACCTTCTCGCCTAGCACGAGAAAAGAACCGTTTGACTCTCCGCTCTTATCTACACACGTTGATGGGTTCGCCTACAATCGCCTTATCACCGGTTTTCAAATCGTTCCTACTGAGCGGGCCGACTACGTTGTCCCGAGAGGAGGAGGAAGATGCTAGAAGACGAGAGGAGGCGGATCGGATGCGGGAGGACGGCCGGAAGAAGTTTGCGAAGGAGATCGCGAGTCGTGTCGATGGGCTCCGGGGTGCAGTGAAGAGTGTCAAGGGTGATATTATGGCAAAGGGTGAGCCATGGTGTTGGACTTGATGCACTACGTATCGCTAATCAAATCACAACCTTCCTCTCCCTATCAGACGGCCTCACGCAAATCTTCGGGACCATAAAGGAGACACCTGATATCAGAAACTTACCGTCTAATTACCAGGCTGTCACAGAGTGGGGGCGGATCTCGTGAGTCATTTTCGTAGTCGACGGAGTTGGGGAGGTGTCAGCTGAGGAGGGGTTTTTAGGCTTGCATCGACAGTGTTCCACCAGTTTGTGGCCTCGGACAATGCCTCCGAAACCTTCGCTGGGCTTAAGAGAATCCATGGCCTTATGCCTTATTTCATGCTCAAGGCTGCACTGAAAATTAGTAACCCAATCGGAATGATCAGAAGTAGGTCTTACTTCGCCGATCGTTTCGCGAACTGTGATTCATTCTGGAAATAGCTATCTTGGATCTCTTCCTGGCCCAGCCATTTGGCGGGAAGAGTTTACTCCAGCGGTAAGTGAGGAATGACCTGTTCGAACCTGGGCTCACTAACCCATTTTCTGTAGAATGTTCACGAGCTCTCTAACGGAAGAGGTTAAGCAAATCCAAGAGGATATTGAGGCCGTCAAGGACAAAGTTGATGATCCTCTTATATGTGAGAAAGTTCGGCAGTTCGTGTATGCGCCTCGAGAGATCCAAGAAATGTTCAAAGCTGATTCAGGTATGTATCTAACTGCATATACCCATTTTCTATTCTGTTATTGATGCATTCTGGTAGTTTCGGAGAGCATGAATATCTTTGTGGTCGTTCTCCGATCTAGTGAACAGCCTGCGCTTTCGAGGCCGCAAATGCATAGGCTCGCAAGAGCGCATAAGGCTCATGCGCACTATGTGAAGAGCCGAGAGGCGCTATCGGATTCGGACGACGATGATGGTCCTCAGGATGAAGACGCTTGGTTACTGGAGGATTTGAAAGTCTTGGCCTACCTTTATACGAGGTTACGGGACAGAGAAATGCTGATCGATCTGATTTTTGAGGTATTACTTCTTACTATAGAAATATGCCGATTTACTAATCATTTGCGTGCAGGGTTTTACAGCTGAACTTCTTAAAGACATTATAACCATATTCTACTCTCCCTTGGCACAGGTATATCGTGCAGCCAGTATAGCCGACTCTTTAGGCGATCTACAAAACTTCATCAATGACCTTATAAAGACTGTAGAGCAAGTAGAAGAAAGTAAGTTTCCAACTTCTATACGGTAATGCAATGCTGACATTTGTCTTGGCAGTGATCCAAGAAGACCCCCACCTCACCGTTCAAGCTTTCATCGACCTCATCCAGCGACACGAACAGTCATTCTATTTCTTCGTCCACAAGGTTCACTCTAAAGGCGAAGGCCTCTTCAACAGCCTGATGCAATGGATCGAGATGTTCTTGACCGTTGCACGCGAGGGTCTCGGGGATCCTCTTAGCTTGGAATTCCTCCTCCCACATACCGGAAAGGAACGAATAGACATTCTTGAAGAGGTGGACAAAGTCGCTACGCATCACTACAAGTTGAAGGTCTTGTATGAGGATAAGCTTCGTCGGAGGTTTGGTAATGCACAGGGCCAACGTGACGCAGATGCGGAGGATGAAGCGACTCAGACATTGGTCAATGGAGTTCTTGGAGAGATTGATTTCGGAGAGCTGGCTGAAGGCGATGCAGAGGATCTAGCTGCAGAGGGAACGGAAGAATCGAGTGATGAGTATTCTGATGAAGAGTATCTGACTGGCGAGGATACAAGTAGTAACGAGGGAAACAGTTCGGATACAGAGGAAAGCACGGGGGGCAGTAGATCCCCAAGTGATCCGGCACATCCTGAACCTCATCTCCCCGCCCGTCCGCAGTCGCACCTCGGCATTAGGTCCACCTCCACAGTAACAACTTCTTCCAGCGGTGCACAGAGAAACCCAGCGGCTGTAGCTTCTACAACCTCAGTGGCACCGAAACCCCATCTTCCGCGTCGCAAACGCTCTTTATCTCTCGTGAGGATGAAATCACTGACATCGCTTGGAACTCGTAAACAGAATGACGAGTCTGTACCTCCTGTCCCGCCGCTTCCGAAAACTCCACAGACTGCTGCACCTATCGTCTCGACGCCATCCTCATATCCCCCACCACCCAATCCTCCCAAATCTGTGGTATCTAAGGTCAGAAAGGACTTGCCTTCTCCGCCGTCGAGACCGTCAACTCGGACAAACCAAGCGTCATCTGGATCTGCACGGCCACAGGGGCGTGCTGGGCCATCACCATCGCAAACGGGTAACAAGGCGGACAAAAAGAAGAAAAAGAAGGAGAGCTTGGTAAGGCCTCCAGAGTTGGTTCATATTCCGCAATTGTTGCCCGTTTTCGTCGAATTGGTACGTGTGTTCACTTTCTCGCCCACAAACAGTGGTACTCATCAATATACTCTTTAGATGCGCCCTGCCTTACAAGTCAGGAAGACAGGCTAAAAATGATTTGAAATGTATCATATTCTCTCCTTTCGCCCAAGGATTTTCTGTGTTGGACCTTCCTGTATTATTTGGAAAATTGTTGTTGTACACTTACTGTATTAACCTTACTGCCAGAATTGTACGAGCGTGTTAATGAATATTATTTCTGACTACACGCATTCAAAGACATAAAACAACAATCAAAGGTCTGCAAAGACAGCATCAAATTCACGCTGCGATATTTCTCCTTTCCGGAGTTTTTTCGCCATTCTCTCCTCTTTTGCAAGCTCATCCCAATCGTCTTCACCATTATCACTTTCACTTGCAATTTCCGAATGTGGCCGTTTATTTAGCGGGTTCTCGGGGGCCTCCATATTTGCGGGCTGTTGCTCCTTGAGCCATTTCTTTTTTTTCACTCTCTTTTCCTTGCGCTTCTCTCGCTCCTCCTTTTTTGCAGTTTGCTCGCTCCATGCGACGGAGGCCTTTTTCTTCTTGGCCCTCTCAGCTCGGCGTTGTTCACGGTCCCTCTCAAGCGTAGCTTGTTCTTCAGCTTTGACAGCTAGGCGCTTGGCTTCTTGAGCCTTGTCGGCATATGCGAAACTGTCCCACTATACGAGCGCAAGTTTGCTGCTGTTGGGATGGAGGAGAATAATTCACTCACATCGACGGTAGCATCTATCCACCCGTCCTTATTTGCGTTCTGCAACTCGGGCATTCGTGGTAATCGGAGGAGTCCAAAACTTTTTGCGACGCCAATGAGGTCCAGCTCTTTTATTCGGAAGATATAGGAGGCCTCATGCTTGGAGTATGCGCGAACAAACGAGACGAACGCTTTGACCGCCTAAGAGGGGAGTCAATTCTGTGGATATATCACCAAATGAGTTAATTACCTGATCATTAAAAGCACGGTCTGTTAGGATTTTTGTTCGAATGCGGGAAAGGTAGTCTTCAACTTCGGGGTCTGACTGCCGTTCGGTGTCGTCTGAGCTCACAGAAATATTTTTAGATATATAGTCATGTTGTCTGAATGGGATCTTGCGTATGCTCATAAACTCTGCGAATGGGCCATGAGAAACTTTGAGACGATAAGGGGACCAGACACACCCACAAACTCGGTTTCTCGACCGACAAGTAGAACATATGCGCGACCGCTCCGTCCTGCCCGGGCAGTTCGCCCACAACGATGAGAAAATGCTTTAGGGTCGGATGGAGGATCAAATTGAATGACAACATCGACGTTGGGAAGGTCCAAGCCCCTGGCAGCGACATCTGTCGCGAGGAGGACGGATGGGTGCTTTGGTGTTGAGGTTGCAGAGGCGAAGTTAGTCAGGGTGCGCGTTCGCGCTGAAGGAGGTAGGTGACCGTGAAGCGAATAAAAAGTTATTGATGATGATGATACAGAAGGTAGGATCTATTGGGGCTTGATTAAGATTAGAAGTTGTGTAGCTCATGGATTTACTAACCTTGTAGAAATAATCTACACATGCACATGTCGCAAAATAGACAATGAAATTCGATGATTGGTTTTTGGATGTTTCGAATGCAATTATGCGTGACAACTGGAGCAGTTTCTCCGAGGCGTGGCATGATATATAGTAGTTCTGTAGACTGAACAGAAAGTCAGGAGAGGAGTCTGTTATAGAGGCATAGCAGCACTTACTTAGCAGGTATCCGTCTTTCTTCAACTACAGTATTTCCTTTCGCTTTCTTCGCTTGCACCTTCACCACTACTCGTGCAGGATTACGCAGACCAACTCGCACCAATTCTGTCATAGCATCTGCATCAGTCATTGTCGCACTGAAGAGACCTGTTCGCCGCTGTTTTGGAAGGTGTGTAATAATTCGCCTCAAGGCATCTTGGAACCCAAGATCCAGAAGGCTGAGGGCAAGTCAAAATTAATGGCAGTTCATGTATGCGAACAGCACACACCGGTCTGCTTCGTCTAGTACTAGAGCTTCGAGTTCCTTCACACTCACAGAGTCTCTTCCCTTCCCAAGCAGAAATTCTTCGATACGACCGGGCGTGCCAATCACAATGTCCGCTCCCGTGGACAAGAACCTCTCGAGGTCTTGTGCGGGTGACGAGTGATTTGAGGAAACAAGGAGTAGAGGTGGAGGCTGTTGAGGCCGTTCTTGACGTGCTTGATCATCTTGTAGAGGTTCGTCGCCAGATCCTTCCGGTTGCGGTTGTGAATTAAGGAAGAGCGAGAATACGGAATGGATCTGCGATGCTAATTCTCTGGTAGTTTATGAGGGATGTTCTACAGACAAATGAATTAAAAACCTACCTCGTTGGACTTATGACCAATACTCCTACTTGGTTCTTTCGTAGACGAGCCTCTCTGCGAATAAGGCGTTCTAGTATTGGGATAACAAACGCTAGAGTCTTTCCTGATCCTGTGACAGCTTCCACAACTACATCCTTGTTTTTCATAAACAGTGGAATCGCCGAGGCTTGTACTGGCGTCATTTTCTCATATCCCATAGAGTGTATCACATCTAAACTAAGCAGTCCGTGAACGTTTGGCACAAATCGGCAACTTTGTAACGCTCTTACATCCAGGGTGTTAATGTGGTTGTAAGGGACGCCCAAGATCCAGCAAAGGCTGTCGAGCTCGCCATTTAGTTACAAGATATAGTCTCGAAATGGGATAGTTGTAGGAGGGAGAACAACGGGGAGTCCACACCAAATGTGCAATAGCTGAAATAACTGAAGTGGAGCAAGCAAAAATCGGAGCACGTGATCGCACACCCCAATGGCCTGAAGTTGAGTCTCGTTGAGCCTAAGCCAGTCTTCAATTCGTCGCGCGGTCGATACAATACTTGTTCCCCAAACCACATGAAGAGATACATTGAGTAAACCTAAGACAAGCGCATATTAGGATGAACCTTTACAATACCAAAGTCAGGATTTCCGATCAATTAAAACTAAACCAAAACTGAATTAAAACTAAGTGTCCTCTGATTCCCATTCACGTAAAAGCGATGAAAACAAGGGCCAATCAGTGCTTTTCTGGCACAATTGCCTGAATTTGCTTTTGCTATTTGTCAAAAGATGTTTGGGAGAGTCGAACTCAGCGACCTTTCCGTCGTCCAGAACAAGAATACGGTCATAGTCGATGATAGTTCTCAAACGGTGTGCAATTGTGATCACGATGGAACCCGTTAGTTCGTCCCGCACGGTATGTTGAATCTGTCGATACGATAAGTGCAGTTACGAATTGAACCCACGAGGGGCTTACCTGGTCGTCAAGGTGGATATCGATCTGTGAAGTGGCCTCGTCCATGATAATGATGTTGGTCCTCCGTAGAATTGCTCTCGCAAGTGCGGCCAGCTGCTTTTCACCCGCACTAAGTGAACTTGGGCTAATATACATGTCGAGAATAGTCGGCTCATCAGCAGTCGGAGTAAAGTGAAGAGCAGAGTTCAGGTGACATCGTTCCATGACTTCCAGGCATTCTTCAGGTGTGTGCTGGTCCAAAGGGTCGAGGTTGCTCTTGATGGTGCCGGAAAAGAGAGAAACATCTTGGCTGATAATAGTCTGGCATAAACATACCGAGTAAGCAAACAAACACACAGAATCCAACTCCAGCACTTACCACACGGGTACGAAGGTCTTCTAAGCCCAACTTCGAAATATCAATTCCATCGATTCTGGTGGCAAGGTTAGCATTAGTCAGACTGGGCCTAGTTAACATACAAGATCCTGCCCCCACAGGGTTCGATCATTCTCAAAAGTGATAATGCCAGCGTTGATTTTCCTAGACAGATTTAACCAAGAGGAGTATTATTGCCAAAGAAAAGCTCACCAGAGCCAGTTCTCCCAATCTAGTATGCCAGCACATAAGCTTTACGTCTAAGTGGAGAAAGCAAACAACTCACCACTCCAATTCTTTCAGCTGGATTGACAGTGAAGCTGATCTTTCTCAACGCGGGAGGTAGATGAGGCGCATATTGGACTACTAGATCATCTACGACGAGCTGACCAGAAGACGACGGCCAATAGGCGGGAGGACGAAATGTTTCAATGATTGCTGGCGCCTCTTGAGGAACATTAAGGTATTCCATCACTCGTTCCACGCTATTGAAGTCGAGCTCAAGTTGTGCAGCAACCCTAGTAATCATCCCTCAGATCATTCAACGGTCACTGCTGCAATAAGCAGAACCTACTTGACGAGCTGTCTATTTGCCTCGGCGAATTGAGCAGCCTGACTGATGACAATGGCGGTAAATCCATCGGAGATGTCGGCACCAAGTGCGAACAAAGTGGCCGCGAACACAACCACCGAGCCCAGACCTAACCAATATGGAAATCGATAGTGAAAATGACACAAAAGCACTTACAATCATACCGCCACCGCAGCCAACCGTTGATAAGCCACTACAAATATTTAGATCTAAGAAAGCGCTCTGGATATGCTTATTGAATGACGTACGTAGACATGATCAAAAGTCTGGAAATGATCCACCTGTTATTTCTTATCAGTATATTTTTGTTTCTGAAGAATGAGTTACGTACCCTCTGGTAGAACCTATCTTGGTATCTCTGTTCCATTCCGAACCCACGAATATGTGTGATCCCTTGTAACAATTCGTCAAAGCCAGAGAACGCCGGCGATAGTGCGACAGACTCCAATCGTCTCAAATCCCTCGATGCACGGATGTATGATGGTGCAAGTCGAATATATAGCCAGGCGATGAAAAGTGCAAATGGCGCAAACCGGGGTACTACCACGAGAATAGTGATGAAAGATGTCGTGAAATCCATGAGCCCAGATATACAAGCTTTGGCTGAGTTTTGAAGGGCGCCGTCGATAGTTCCAATATCGGACGTGAAACGATTGAGAATTCGACCGATGGGAGTGGTATCGAAGAACCGGGAGGGAGCACGGGTGATCCGTGAAAGCAATGACGAGAAGAGAGAGCGGGCAGCTCTCAGACTGGCATAATAGCCAAGAGAAATATTCAGTAACAAGGAAATCGCACCAGCAGTCGAGATCCAGAGGTAAACCATCAACCATGGTACCACATCGAGGTCAGGGGAAGGGAAGCTATCCCAGGGATACGTTAGGTGCAAGTGAAATCGGTGGACAGGCTGCAAGAAGAAATGAAGTAGTTCGTTGTCTTTTTCATACGCTTCACCCCACTTAGCAAGGAATACCTATTCGTACAAGTTTGAGTAACAGTTCAAGGCCAAGGTGAGGGTGAGAGGCACTAACCTGATTCCCGATATTGACGAAGCGTATAAGCAGCATGATAAAAATCGTCAGTACCCAGCAGGCGATCCCAGCAGCATAGATGTAGGTCATATATGTTGATAACGAGACACGCCCTTCAGCACGCGCCTCTATCTCAATCAACTTGCCGTCCACCGAATCTGATTCAGAATCAGGGAAATACGCTGGAGTCGCAGTTCCGCTCCCGTTCAAATCAACCATGCTTAGATCAGGCATATGAAGTGTAGGACTGTCATCATCAGTGATACTTGGATGGTCCTCAGCCTGGACGATGTCTTCGAGGACATCCTGTTGAGCAAGATCGGTTTTCGGGCCATGGTGGAGGGGCTGTCCAGCTCCTAGCTCCACGACATAGGAAGCAATCGGTAGGCAAAGGGTGATGTGGTGGGTGACCAGAATGATTGTTCGGTTCTCGGCCAGGCTACCCGAAAAGCAGGCCTTCACGATGTGCTGTGCCGTATGCATGTCAACTGCTGCGAGACTTGGAATTAAGGGGAGAGTCAGCTAAGGCCAGGCCAAACTACAAGGGAATAGCTCACGGATCATCAAGTAGTATGCACTTCGAACCACCATCGGATCAGTTGCTTTTCACATCCAGAAACAACCGAGAGCTTACTTGAGCCTGAGAGTACATAGCTCGAGCCAAGGCAATCCTAGAGCGTTGGCCTCCGGAAAGAGTGATGCCTTTCTCACCAATTTCTGTGGTTCGAGTGCATGAGTTGTGAATAAAAAACCAGAGCTTTCAACGACATAACATACCAGTGAGGTCTCCAGCAGGTAAGATTCTCAAGTCGGGAAGAAGGGCACATGCTTCAAGAACCTTCTCATATCGTGCCCTGTCATACCCATAAGCGGAACTAAAAACGATGTTGTCTCTGATCGTCGCATGCTCAAGCCCTACAGAGTCATTAGAATGCGACAGCCTGGACGAAACAAAGCAACCTCACATGGGTTCTGTCCACAGTAGGCAACCCGATGTTGCGTTTTGTTGACATGGACAGTGCCGGAAAGACAATGCATCTCTGATGACAACTCAGTAAAACATCAGGATGGATGAGAATATTTTGCGGACCTCCCAGCAAAGCAGAAAGTAGGGCTGTCTTTCCGGACCCTGTAGGTCCGCTGACCAACGTCAACTTGCCAGCAGGAAATATGAAGTCGAGGGGGCCAAGCCGGAAGCGCGAAGGCGAAGAATTCTCTTGAGGCTCTTCCCACTCGAAAGTAGCTTGAGAGAACCCAATATCTTCCGTTTGTTGATGGGGGTTAGGCAAATCGCAAGTGAGAGTGGATGCCCAATCTGGTACCTCCCCTTCCGAGAGGAATGATTCAATTCTTTGCATTGAGACATAAGCTTTATAACCAATCAGCGCTATGCGTAGGAGACTAAGCGCGAGCGTTCTACCTTTAAGCAATGCCTCAATTTGCCCGGGCAAGGCGGCCATTGGTCCCTGAAGATATGAAAAAAGGGATATTGCAGTAAAGGCTTTTGACACGGTTAACCTCTGTCCTTCAACGAGTGTGTAACAGAGGAATGCCACAAGCGCCGTGGCAGATGGTGTCCATATCCTTCGAAGACGTCTTTGAGCTGGTTTCGAGCGTAGAAGGTGGAGGCATACCAAATGAATCCTATAATCGTTTCCAGAATATAAGAACGGACTCTCCAGCGGAGTTCATCATCGCGGGCGGCCTGCGCTCGTGACGACCAATAGTTCTCTGGAGAAAAGTTAGTATTACATTTATCTCTAGCACGATGACACTCTTACCCCATCCGTAGAACTTCAAAAACCGGATATTTTGCAAAAGCTCATTAACAGTATTCATACGTTTGTCCATCGCCTTCAACATGGATCTTGCAAACTACGCATTGTCATTGAATGACGGCTTGGCTCATGTGGGTCACTTGAGAAGACCTACAGAGACATTCCATTGGATCAATGGGTAATTGAATAGCCAAGCAATCATCACGACTGCCACGCTAACGAGAGAACTCCAGCCAAGAATACTGTGGTTTCCAAAATCAATACACACGAGCAAGGGGATAGGAAGGGGACGTACTTGTACAAGAAGATCAGCGCGATCACAAGACGAACGGGAGCAGTGCACACTCCTGAAAACTCCCAGAATCTCTGGGCGACGGCATATGAATCGCCCCTGGCAGGAGTTTATTTAGTATTTCCATTTCAATCATTGGTGGGACATCATTACCGCATGATATTGACGATTTTCCCAAGGTCGAAATTCTCTTCACCGCTCCCGGTGGATGGTTTTCCACCGACTTCCCGTCTCCTCAGGGCTTTGTAATGGATAGCGCAGAACAGCTGCCCACGAGTACGTTCATAACACCTCCTTGTGTGCCACGCCTGGAAGAGGTCAACTTGGGCAAAGGAGAGGTTGGCCAGAAAAGCCGCGATTGCCCAGAGATAGGCTGCTCGTTTCGCTTCAGGTGTCTTTAATACTAAGACGGCAAGTATTTCCTTCAATGCATATGGCGGTACAAATCCTACAAAGAGTTAGACTTAGAAAGTGATGAGAGTAAAAATACGCACCAACAAATGCACTCCACAGTTCCAACACTAGATCCAAGAATAGATCAAGAGAATTAGAGGTGATTAAAAATCGCAGAAGCGAGTGGGTAGGATATCTGATCCTAACACGTGAATTCATGTCGGATATCTTGAAGAAAACTCTCACCGCGCCTGGTATTCCAGTCGCTTGTTGAATAGGTTACGGTGCCGGAAATAAGGAGACAAAGTCCAGATGTCTGCCTCCCCAAGCGTTTTTTCGGTGGCTAGTCGCAGGAGAGGCTCCACAAATTTGAATGCACTCCAGGACCATAACGTCACATCGTCTTCAGGGCAAGAGAGCGCATTAGACGGGATCTGGGTTGAAGAGTTAAGGACCTATAGGTATGCGGAAGAGGAAAACTGACATCATGGGATTTCGCAACATTACCACATGGCAGAGAGGTTTTCAGAGGGTAAGTACCGGCGACGTACAGGAAGGTCCCAGTAGGAATTAGATTGAGAGTAAGCCATGCAACGTTCATCCACTGGACTTCGACTGCGAACAGAGCAAAGCCAATATTGATGGCTAATTGCAATGCGTAGAGGAATGCAAAAATAGCAAACAAATACGGCGGTGTCTGGAAGGGTTTGATTCCAACCCTGAAGGAAATATACAGCTTCGATGATGGTCAATCATTCCAGAATGAAGATATGCCATCATTCAGAACCCACCCATGTTATGAAAAATATTCCAAGCTTGAAGGTCGACTCCTGGTCGTCGAGAGAAAGCTGAAGAATCAAAGAAGCTAAAGAAGAAAGCGAGGCAAGGCACGCGGACACCGTGAGGATCCGCGTCTTCAAGACTGACACGTTGATCATTTCTCCTGGAGTTTCTCCCAAGTCTGCGAGGGTGAGAAAGTTTCGAAAAGGGGACGCCAACCACCTATAGGCGTCTCGCAGAAACCTGGGGATTGGCAAAGCCGCAACCACATCCCCAATTACTGAAACAGAAATGATGAGAACTGGCACAACGACACTGGAGATGTTCAAAATCTCCTGGCTCCAATCCGCCTATGAGCCATGCATTAAGAATCTCTCAATACGTTGTATATAAGAGGAAGCTGAAGAACTCACCATCTCATCCCTTTTGGCTGCGGGGAGCAACTCCAGCATCTTACTCGAGGTCGAGGCTGAAGAAGAAAAGATGCCGTTCTCACGAGCAACGGACATGGTATTGAGGGGTCACAGCCTGCTGCAATCAATGAAGGGTCTTTATAACCTGTCCGACAAGGTCCGACGACCACATTGTCTGTCCTTGAGCACAATATTATGTGTTTCAGGGCAAAACGCTCGTAGCCGTGGCCAACAACAGTCCTCCACGAGGTTTATTAAATGATGGTTTGGCACAAGTCCACAACCAGTATTTTTTCCCTTTTGTTTGAAGTCGGATCTGCAGCACCTATCATCCCTGTGGAGCAAGACGGCTCTTAGGGTTCCAGCAAAGTTATTGTTGCAGCAGCAATATGCATCATCGAAGTCAAGAACCAAGCTTGCCATTGCATCATCGTCCGGGTGATATAAACACTATCACCTTCCCCACACCTATTCAATCTAGCCCGGGTCAACGGCTCTTATCCGGTCTTCGCTCTCATCATCTCCGGACTCCACCTCTTACACGGCCGCCACCATGAACAGTATGCTTCGAGTAAACATTCTTCGCCTGTCCCCAACCTCAGTTCAACTATCTAGATGCTCTCGCAGGTTCATATCTACTCCTGTCCAGAAGCATGCCTTCCTCGAGCGAGTGGAAACACATCCCGGCATCGTCTCCCTCGCCCTCAATCGTCCCCAGGCCAAGAATGCCATCTCTATTGCTCTCCTTCAGGTGTGCGCCTTAATTATAAACACCAAGCCGGTTACCTACATCAATTCCACAGCAACTGAGAGAGTGCCTTGAGGAAGCCCACTTTGACAAAGAGTATCTACTTCTACCAAAATGCTTGCATATATAGTCTAACCCATCCACTCAGCATACGTGTACTAATTCTCAAATCTACCACCGTCGGATCGTTCTGCGCAGGCGCTGACCTTGCAGAAAGGCGGGAGATGACCCAGCCCCAAGTGGACAAGTTTCTGACGGACCTCCGTGGTGCACTCGGCAAGCTCGAAGCCCTTCCAATACCAACGATAGCAGCGATAGACGGGCCTGCTCTCGGTGGTGGTTTAGAATTGAGTCTCGCGTGCGACCTTCGCGTTGCTGGTCCGTCTGTCCATTTCGCTGGTAATATCCCGGTGTATTCACAGGGTACTCACACCTAAACAGGCTCCGAAGTCACCAAGATAGGTCTACCAGAGACAGGCCTCGGTATCATTCCTGGGGCGGGTGGAACTCAACGGGCGACGCGTGTGCTTGGAATCTCGAGAGCGAAGGATCTGATATTCACTGCGCGTTCTCTCACAGCTCAAGAGGCACTAGAGTGGGGTGAGTAGGTGAGCACACTGGTGTTGGACATTCTTACCTGATTGTGCCTCTCCAGGACTTGTTAGCTATGTATCTGATCCCGGAACTAGCGCCTTCGATAGGGCGCTTGTGCTAGCTCAAAGCATCGCGAAGAATGGTATGTTCTTCGCCTATCTGCATCTAAATCTCAACTGATACCAGCTTACTACAGCACCTCTGGCACTGAGGGCAGCCAAGCAAGCTGTCAGCCGCTCGGAAGATCTTGCTCTCGAAACCGGTTTGGACTTTGAACGTGCCTCGTATGAGACCTTATTGCCAACAAAGGATCGTATGGAAGCTCTGCAAGCTTTCAGAGAAAAGCGTAGGCCAGTTTTCCGAGGAGAGTGAGGTGCATGGGGCATGACTACTGTACGATTAAATTATACAAAGGGACATTTGAAGCATACTAGCTACCAAACGGCCTCGAGGGTATCGAGAATGCACCAGTAAAACTTGTAGGTATCGTCGGCATAGTCATAGACCCAAGTCCGTCCACAACCTTAAGACCTTCTAGATCCTTCATCATCACGCTCAATCTCCCGAATCGGTCTTTCAGACCATTACCGCCAGCACTGTCGGGTGCCTCGTCTGCTGCATCATTGAATCCTTTCTCGAACTGGCCCCAATCACTGCGCAATGCTAGATAGGGCTTCAAGAGAGACACGTCAATTCGGCCGAGATAATTTTCAGTGATGTAAGATTTAAGGATTTCGGGACGGACGAGGAACACGTTGCCGAGTTGGCGGATGAACTCGAAACGTTCGTCAAGAGCCACAATGCCGAATGTACTAATTGTGTCCTGGTAT
This sequence comes from Macrolepiota fuliginosa MF-IS2, assembly GCA_015584085.1. Classification (NCBI taxonomy): domain Eukaryota; kingdom Fungi; phylum Basidiomycota; class Agaricomycetes; order Agaricales; family Agaricaceae; genus Macrolepiota; species Macrolepiota fuliginosa. The sequence continues at coordinate 42,312 of MU151065.1, read as the reverse complement.
GACTTGATGTCCCTGTTGTGTATAAGTTAGCCAAGTATAAATGGACAATGGGTGGACTAACTTTGCGAGCATGAGGCCACCTGCGGCACTGACAGGGAATTTGCGCAGGTGTTCAAGCAGGAGGCTATGGAACGCCACGCCTATCTCTGTCAAGAACACTTCCAAGTTCTTTCCGCTTAGGTTTTGCTTTGCGGCATCCCGTACCCTCTCCAATATATCGCAACATAGCTCACAAGGTTCTGTGTTCACGCGAGCAAAAGACAAATCGTCATTGCGAGGCTTGAAGTCATTTTTCTTCTGCTTTGCTAACTGAAGGGATAACCAAGCAACAACGGCTACAGCCAAAAATAAGCTCAGAGCGCCACATGATTGTAAGTGCTCACCATCAGTCACCCGTTGCAGAAGCCCATTTGCACCGCTCTCCATCCGGTTGACAGTCTGATTGTTGAAGACCACCATCTCTCGGCGTAACGTCACAGATGAACTGGCAAGGGGTAGGATTGCGGTGTTGATGTATTGCTGCCAGAGGTGGCATATGAGGTCAATAGACCGAACGATGGTTAAAGCTTGGAATGACGGTTCGGATTTTGAGTCAGTGGCATCGAGTCGCGCCTGAGCCCTGTGTAAAGTGAGGAACAAGTTCCGTATACAAACAGGTAAGCCTTACGTTTCGATAGCTTCGATAACATACGACGTCGCGATTGCGTCAGCCAACACGCGCAACAGCGTGAATGTATGCTTGGGACTATTTATTGTTAGACATGACAACACACTAGTGAAGATTATACTCACACATCGCTGGATGGACTGAGCTCCACACATCTTCCAATAGCCTCCGCATGCCACTTGAGGATCTTTTCTGCTGTATCAATAGACAAAACACCATCTTCTTCCCGCACAGGTTCTTCGGTGATTTGATCCGATTTACGATCAGAGGCCATGCCACCAAACCTCATGAAAGCAGCGGCAGCCTGTGCCGAGGTCGTTGTCCCAACACTTGATGCGTTGATCTGGTTAACAACACGATCGAACATTGAAGACTTGGCTTTCGACGTTTTCTGCACGAAGGTCGAGTGGTTGTGACTGATAGAAGGCAATGGCGACTTACATGATACCGGCTGAAAGGTGCTAATAGATTCGCATATAACGCACCCAGGCTCCTAATTTCACGCTCCATGTAGCGTTGACCCTCTGTATACGGTATGAAAAGCTCTTCCATTGCAGTTTCAAGCATGGCGCTGATGGTTGTGGTTGTAGCCTGACCAGTGATGGGCGCTGAACCGGCTAGTGACCTTCGGAATTCTATGGCTTCGTACGGTGTTCGAGGAGATGTATGGGGAAGTTCGTGACTCTTGATATCGTCTATTAGTGACGAGGTCTGTATATGCACCATCTGTAACATCCGTAAGTAAGCGAGCTCTGATATCTCTGCACCCTTGTGCAATAGTTGCTCCATATATTGTTGTATCTGTCCGGAAGGTTCCATAAGTCGCATAATATCTCCTCATGCGAGAGAATAACGCACTGATTGAGCAAACACACGTTGCAGGAAGACTTGCATAACCATCGGAGGATTTGGGAAAACTGCCTTCACGATCTGGGCTTCCTGGTCAACAGTCACCCGTATTTCCTCAAACAATTCTGCTAGCCCAAGTTCACTCTTTGGAGGGCCAATATCAGGGTCGGGTATTGATCTCCATCTGCGGGTAGTTTAATCATAGTCGCAGGGCAGGCTGAACGACACCCACAGCACGACATCTTCTGAAGGCTTTGCTTTTTGTCCTGAGTTGATGAAGAAGTCATGCTGATTCACATAGACCTGAACACACGAGGCCCCTCCGTTGAACTCCAGTAGTGTCTGAGCACAGTGCTGGAAATAATCTTTAGATGTATGTATGTAAAGTCAGTGCAAGCGACATACGTGCATCATCTTAGGGTCACCTTTGCGGTAGCAGCGGTCGAAAAGGTTGAGCATTTCCTTCTCAAACTTCTCGCAGTATTTTTCGATATTCTCTCTAGTCTTGAGGGAAGACATGTGAACTCGCGGCGGAGGAGACGATGGGCGGTAAACACTCACCCCTTCCCCAGAAGGGAGATCAACTTCCTTCGCCACCGTATTGAGTCGACGTAGAATAATGGCCACCTGTCGTCGACCTGCGCGGCCCTCTTTCCTCAGAGCATCCAGTCGATTCGTTTCACCTTTGCTAAACTGGTTGTAGTAGTCAATGAGGTCATACGCTGCTTGAGCTCTTTGTCGCTCGATATGAACAGTCTCCAATTGGTCACCTATAATCAACTCAGTCAATGGCTGAATGATGGGAGAAACGACTGACCTATCCGGACAGCAGTACTACTGACGTCGCTCATCCTACTCTCCATTCCAGAGAACGTGTTTCCAACAGCCTGAATGACTTGTCGAAACATCAAATCAGTAGCATAGCAGGTGGATAACATACGTCGAAGCCGCGATTCAGGTCTGCCATCTTCTTGGAATATTCCCGTTCTGCTACTCGTACGCTCTTTTCCATCTGCTCCGTCTTTGTCTGCACTTCTTTGCGGAGCTCAATGAGTTTGTCGGCTGCAACTTCGAATGTTTGGAGGAAAGGCTTGGGATCGAATGCTGTAACATGTTCTTGAATGATGATTCAGGGAATTCAAGTAAGAGTGTGCTCACGGCCATTATCTGCCTTAGACTGGACAATGAGTTTCTCGGATATCGCGGACACGAATTCTGTGACGTCGAACTTGCCCTGGTAGACCTCGTAAGTCGCGTCTGCACCTGTGTCAGGGAGCTCATTTACCTTAAACGCCGACAGTTGCAGATGCTCCTCGATGTCCCGAACAGACGATGATGAAGCAGCCATAGCCTAGTGTATTACACTAAGGTGTCACAAATTGAAAAGAACTGAAGGCTGGACCATACAAGTAATATGCACCGAGTTGCTTTCCTGAAACCCTTTCAATCACCGGACCGTCATCAACAACGCCAAGGCGATCGGTATTTGTCCGTATTGTGATTAGATGCCAATGACTTCCCGAGAAAAATCAGAGATCAATGAACGCATTGAGTGCCAAGTTCAGTCGAGCAAAGATGAGTGAATATCATCCTCTGAAGACTCTGCTGAACATACATCTCGCTTCTGATGCTTCCACTGTTCTCCACCTCCCTTTTATCCTGGATGCCATTACGCCAGGATCCCTCAATCCCTCTCCCCACTTGTCAAAATGGACGGCTCGAATACAGGCCCTGCTACACTCGAAAGACCCAGGAGGGCGCTGGGCTGGTCTAGTTCTCGCACAAAAAACTGGAATTCTGTCACAAACGTTATTGCTCGAAAATGGACAAAGCTGGGTTGGAGTTGCTCTTCCCTTACTATCAGTTGGTCTGTTTGGTTAGAATTCCTGTACAGTCACCCTCATTTGTTCCATATAAGAAAAATGAACCTCCTGTGGTGCATAAAACCGCAATTCGGCTTCTGAGAACAATCTTCTCGCACTCACACCAAGTCTCGGAGTTTCGGCGACAAGTTGCGACGCCCAATGTTCCCAAGCTACTCGCCGCGTTAATCCCCTTAGTCGAACAAACTAGCGACACTGAACTGAAGGTTTGTCGAGCCATTATTCGACTCATCAGGCCAGACTAAAACAGTTTTCAGGTCGTTGCGGTTGCAGCTCTCGTCAACCTCGTTCCGCTTTATCCGACCTTGTGCAAGGCCTCTTATCCCACACTTTCAAACCTCGCATTGCGTTTCCTCGATGGAAACCCACACACACCTGTCCCTTTTGAGGTGCTTAGCGCCGCATCGCGTCTTTATTCCATTATACATGTCACTGGAGGCAAAGTAGGTGCATCCAGCCTCTGGAGGAAAACTCTGGACGAGACCTTGGTCTTTGGAACAAGTGCATTCTGGTCTCTTCGCACAACATTCAGCGGAACAGGTAAGCTTATATCGCGACGTGCTCCAAATTCACATAACCGAAACTCTTCATAGTCCCGGCCAACGTCTCTATCCCTCCGAACGAAGATCCAATCACATTTATTCCACTCCAGCTTGACCGACTCAAGTGTGCAGTGACTATCTTGGACGATCTTTTAGGGTGAGTGTATTGTCAAAGTCGGTGCCTCATTGATTAATGTATAAATCTACAGTACGACAGTGTATCGACCCGTCCAACTACCTCTTGGCACAATGGTCAAGTTTGCACTCCAGATCCTACAGACTACGGACAGTACCAAAGTCAGGGCCTCGCTCGTCATTTCCGTTGTCCTCAACTTAACAATCTTGTTAGAGGGAGGGGTTTATTGATGCGACTACTCATGTGCTCGAGGTATCTGTGGTCCCAAAAATCCAACAACTTGGATATTCCCTAGTAGTGTCTCTTACGGAAAGGTTTATCTTCCGTTTACTGCGCGCAGCCGAAAGTTGACCATCACTTAGAATCGACCGCTACCTCCAACCGTACCTTGCTCAAATTATGACTATTCTCACTATACACCTCGAGCAGCAGGCCACAGCGTGCGTCCAGAGCATACGCTTCTCAAAGCAGAGTCCTAACCATACCAACAGAGCTCATCACTTCGCTCTACTTCGAACCTTGGAAATAATTTTACGACATTATCCTTCCTCCCACTCACCTTTGATAGCAACTCGGCTGATGAAGGCCGTCTTGCCTTCAATTTCAAAAGTGCTCGTCAGTTCAGACAACTTATCTAATTTTGGGGTTGGTCCCACACAATCAAAAGGCAGAAAGGGAAAGAAGAAGCAGTCGTATGAAGGAGACGAGCTCTTCTCTGCTTCTCGCCCTGTTATTTATTCGACGGATGTTGAAGGGAAAGTACTTCTAGCTGCTCTGGAAGGTTCGTTTTGACTTTGAATTAGGAGTATGATCTGACTGAGTATTTTGCAGTGACACGATCCCTCTTACGAGATCCCCATCTTTCTGCTGCAGTGCATTCAATATCTATTCGAGTTTTGATTGCAATCCTCTTCAGCATCGGTCGTATCCCACCAGCCACACTGTCACCTGACCCGACTCTGTATCAAGACGTGCTATCCAAACTCCACGATATTAGTACGGAATTCGTTGCAGGAACGTCGAGCGCTCTGTCCAAGAGCCTTCCATTGATCGTTGGTGCAATGATTCGTGGAGATAGTGGCCAGGTGCCTATCATTCATGCCAGTCCTGAACTTAGGAAACTGACATACACCGATAGGACTCGCAACGACAACTTGATTTGCTTCTGCACCCACGTCTACCGCCTCTCATGAGGTCTATGCCTACTACAGAAGGTCTTGCTCTCATTTTTAGTGAGGAATCTGAAGAGGAAGCGGAGTTGCGGAAGTCTCTCGGGTTTCATATAGGGCAGCACGAGATATCACGAAACACTGATGTTGAGATGGACGACTCGACTACCCAACGAACAGTGCCTTTAACAACGCCAGGACCAGGTCCGGCTCTAGTTGTTTCAAGACCCATTCCTACTCCAGCACAACCTGTACCTACAACATCTCTAACACTCGGTAACGACCGAACTGGACAAGTGAAGGAAGTTACAACACCAGAACCAACACCGATCCGTGTACAAGAAACCATCCAGGAACCGCCACCAGAGAGGTTCCGGTCATCAATAATTGAGCCTCCTAAACCACAGTTTTCCCAGCGAGCTCCAGAATCCTCTCCAGCAGAGGCTTCAAGCTCTACACCAAAAGTACCCGTCTACACCGCGCCAAATCCAAGTCTCGTAGTGGAGGACGAAGACGAAGACATGCCGGCGATTGATATGGGCTCAGACTCAGATGAAGAGTAAAAGCCCAAGTTAATGGGGTCATGAATGGGGTCATGTCTTTCGGATGCGTTTGCGTTTAGGAGTGGAATCATCAACCTGCATAGTCTCGTCTTCAGAGTCGATGGTTCCATTCTCGTCTGTTCGTTTCTGTAGAGTATTTATCTAACGTATGGGGTGTTAGCTTTCACGCGAACATAACGTTGTAGCTGTAGCGTACCTTTTGAAGAAAGGCTTGCGTGATCGTGTTGGATGGGTCGATGGACTGTGCTTGGTTGAGGTGGGATTGAGCACCTCGAATCAGTGAACTGTCCAACACCTGGGAACCTGCGCGTAGGAGGCTTTCAGGTCAGCGAGGGGTTGGCGCCAAGGTTCGAAGCATACCATCTTTGCTTTGTGCCAGTTGGAGCGATAAGAGACCGGCATATATGTGGAGGACTGGATTATCTTGGTATGGAAATGAAGGAAGGTATCTATTATATGACATCAACGCGCAATGAGAAAAGGGACAAAGCCAAGCAATTACAGTTCAAGTTCGTCCAGGGCTTTCTGGTATTGACCAGACAATATGAGGAGCAGGATCAGTTCCTTGAGCATTGTTTCCTAGACTGGACGTCAGCCTGGGAGGTCGATACCACAAGGACACACACCTTATCGATATCTCGCAGCATCATTGCGCGAAGATATTCAATCCGCCGTGGTATATTATCTGTCGAGGCACCGCCCTCATTGAGGATGTATAGACCGGTGGTCCAGTGTTCTTCCCAGCGAAATTCCTTGCACCGAATTAGGATAGTCCACGCCCGCTTTGCTCTGACGAAGTCATTACGCTGTATGCACAGCTCAAGGACATCATATAGGCGTCTGATGTGGACTTTTCGCGTGGTTGGAGGTGGTTTTGAGTCGAGAGATGCAAAGAGGAAGTTGTGGTCCGGCGACATGATAAACTTATTATTATTAGGGTCGCAAACAACGCCAAAGGTCATTCACGCTTGGCATTCCTTTCGACTCTACAACACCCCTCCTGTCTCCATGGAAGACGATTTGACTTTTGGCACTTCAATATGGGGGAGCAGCGTGACCCCAGATAGCATCTCCCCTGCTAAACCCAACATCTCCCTGTCCACGACCATGCCATCGTCAGCACCTGAATCTGAACTTGATGATTCTGGCTTCGACGATTTTGAAGACTTTAACACGGCGCCTACTTCGGCGGTGGGGGCGAACGACGATTTTGGAGATTTCGAGGAGTTCGGAGATGATACAACCGTATCGACCGGATTCAATGACCAGGCTTTTCAGAGTTGGCCACCTCCCCAGGATTGGCACGCACTCAGATTGGACCCACTGCCGGAGAGATCAGAATTGGAGGCAGAAATCCAGAGCATATTGGGGCATATTTGGGCAGATGAGGACATCTCGCAGGTTACGACGGACGAGCCGATACGAGAAGTGGAAGGAATCGCACAAATATTAGTGACACCGGAGAGGTGAGCATCATACTTCACTTGCTGTGATTACGGATGCTACATAGTGACAGTCGGGGAATGTATAAAGTACTATTACAAACACCTCCACCCATTAAACCGCCAAACTGGACAAGGTCGCGGATACGCCGACAGCATCTCATTGCGCTAGGGATCCCGGTTAACCTTGACGAGATGTTGCCACAGGCGAATAGCAAGCCGTTACCGCCGCTGGAGATAAATACGCGCCCTAGTTCGACCCCGCCATCTGTCAGCGGAAGAAACCCACTGTCTGCGTATCCATCTCGGTCAAGTACACCACAGCCTTCACGACAGAATTCCATGCCAACCCAGTTTGGACCCAAGCCTGAACTCGACATGGATAAAATCAATGGGTTGTTGGAGTTGGATATGGGTGCGTTGTCGATCATCAGGGTCCCACAGTCCTAGAACTGACTCTTTTGGTAGATGCCCTAACCATCCAACCACTTGCGACGCTGGAAGGGCGTCTATCAGAACTTAAAGCGCAGACTGCAAATACGTCGAATCTCTTGACACATCTTCTGCAGGCCAAGGACGCGCTGCAGCAGGACTCGGAGACGTATAATGGGTTGATTGCGGAGCTGGTCGGTGAGGCACAAAAGATAAAGTCAGGAAAACCACGGACAGTAGGCAATAGACGAAGCGGTGTTGTTTAGAGGGTAGCCGCATTAATAATTACCTACGGTGATCCGATCACTCACGTGACAAAGGAAAAAAGATGGAGGGCGAGTTAAGCATTCGATTACTGACTTTGAACAGCTGTATTCTCTAATGTCCATCTCGCCCATATCTTCATAGTATTCGGTTCTGCTATTCCATTTGTGCGCATTTAACTCAAGATGAACATCGCGCACTCGCTACCTTCGACTGTTGTCAGTGTTGGCTTTTCATTCCTCTCAACTCAAGATGTCCGCCGCATATCCGTGAAACAAATTGTCAATCCCGTACTTCTCGATGATCTGAATCGACCGAATATTGGAGGTCTATATGATCCTGCTCTCGGACCAAGTGATCGTTCGGATATGTGGGTGGTCATCTAATTCTAGTCCGAGTATGGTTAAACCTGTGTGAAATTAGTTGTGCAACATGTCGACTTACCTATTTCACCTGTCCTGGACACTATGGACATATCGAACTTCCTGCACCTGTATTCCATCCGCTGTTCATGGGGAACATGTATAATCTCTTGCGAGGATGTTGTATGTTTTGTCACCGGTTCAAGATGAGTCGGACAGTGGTATGTTATTTCAAAAAGACTCCGTGCGCTCCATCTTTACTTATTCACTTCTTCAGTTGTGTAAATACATTGCTAAATTCCGGTTATTGGAGCGAGGTTTATTGGAAGCGGCGCAGGGTGTGGATGATATACAACTAAGGGTGCGGAAACGGAAGACAAAAGTGAAGGGTGGGGAAGGTGAGGATGAAGAAGTTGAAACCTCGGTCGACGTGGATCTACCGGATGAAACACCGCAAGAATTCATGACGCGGATAAATCTTTACGTCGCTATTCACTTATCCCGAGCCAAGGGTAGTACACGCGATAACTACAAGGACGGACTTGTGTATCAGGCCCGGAAAGACTTGATTAACGAGTTCCTCAAGAATACCATTTCCAAAAAATGTCAGAACGGTGATTGTAACTCGTGAGTACTGGTTCTCAATTATCAATGTAACTTTCACTGATGAAATCACAGACCTGGATACACGTACCGTAAAGAGGGCCATACCAAAGTTATTGAATACGATCTCTCGGTTAAGCAGAAGGGTTCCGCGACCCGAAAGCGTCCGGACGTGCTGCTAGCAGAGAAAACTGGCAACTTCTTCGCACAACAACAATCAAAACCAGCCGCAGACTCTGACGTTGACATGGATGGCTCGCAGGCTGGAGAAACTGATGAATCGGAGGGAGAGTCAGAGGAAGAAAATGTAGAGACGACAGACCTAGGGAAGGGCATGTTCGATACCGATGCTCGGGAAGGCCAGCTACCAAGGGCAGCCAGTGGCAGAGTGAAAACTGCACGAGGTCGTAACGAGCGAGTGGTTGCGCCTGAGGAATGCCGTGCACACCTGCGTCGCCTTTTTCGCAATGAGGCTGCCGTCTGTTCCCTCATCTTTGGCCGCCATGGTCCTTTCGCCCCAACTTCCCTGGTGGAACTCAGCTATGCCTCCGCTGATATGTTCTTCATGGAGGTCATCCCTGTTTCTCCGACCCGATTCCGCCCTCCGGCTAAGATGGGTGAAACGCTGTTCGAGCATCCGCAGAACGAGCTTTTGTCCAGAGTTTTGACTACCTCGTATCGTATGAGGGACATCAATGTCGAACTGCGAGCCTTGCAACAGAAGAAGGATGTACCCATTGACGAGACTCAGCGAAGAACTCTCCTGGCTTCACTACTCGAACGAATAGTTCAATTGCAGGTGGACGTCAACAGTTTCATTGATAGTAGCAAGAACCCGCAACCTGTACGGCAGGGAAAATTACCTCCACCTGGCGTAAAGCAAGGACTGGAGAAAAAAGAGGGTCTCTTCCGTAAGCATATGATGGTGAGTAGTACCGAAAGCTTTCACTTTTGAATAGATCACAAATTTCTATTGACCAGGGCAAACGTGTCAACTACGCTGCGCGTTCCGTCATCTCACCAGATGCCAATATCGAACCCAATGAAATCGGTGTTCCCCCAGTGTTTGCGCGGAAACTCACGTTCCCTGAACCTGTTACCCCTACCAATTTTCATGAAATGCGCCAACGGGTGATTACCGGACCGCATGGATACCCTGGTGCTAGTATGGTTGAGTATGAAGACGGGCATCAACAGTCCCTGGTACGTATCCTTCCCTGCCTAATAGGAATTTGGTATTGAACTTGTAGTCAGGACAAACTCACTGTTGAGCAACGAACAGCTATCGCAAATCAGCTTTTGACCCCGCAAGAAGGAGAACGTGCGGCGGTGGGTAGGAAAGGCCTGCATACACGAACACCCGCCATCAATAAGAAGGTGTATCGGCATCTGAAGGATGGTGACATCCTGATCCTTAACCGTCAGCCAACGCTGCACAAGCCTAGTATGATGGCCCACAAGGCAAAGGTTCTGAAAGGGGAGAAGACGATTCGTATGCACTATGCTAACTGGTATGCCCTCTTGATTCTGTCGATAATTTGCTACTGATCGGCCCTGTCTAGTAATTCCTACAACGGCAAGTTCTCATGCTCTTTAGCCACATAAATAATGGCAAGCTAACCCAATTCTTTGTACAGCTGACTTTGACGGTGACGGTAAGTTTCAATATCAATTGTCCAATCTCGAATACGTCAGTAACGGCTCTATTTTAGAGATGAACATTCACTTCCCTCGTATGTCATAGCAGGATACTCAGGTGGCGAACTTAGCTGACCCTTTCTTTCGTAGAAAATCACGTCGCTCGCGCAGAAGCCATGATGATCGCCAACACTGATAACCAATACCTTGTGCCAACGTCCGGTAACCCTTTGCGTGGTTTGATCCAGGATCACGTCGTGGCTGGTGTGTGGATGACAAACCAAGATGCATTCTTCACTCGTGAAGAGTACTTCCAGCTGCTTTACGGAGCTCTAAGGCCCGAGGACGAGGATTACTGTGCCACTGGTCGACTCGAGACGCTGCCACCTACGATCTGGAAGCCGGTACCTTTATGGACAGGCAAACAAATAGTGCGTGAACTCATCTAGTCGCGAGCCACATGCTGAAACCTATATCTAGATTTCAACCGTCCTCAAAAATCTCACCCCACCTCAATTCAAGGGTCTCAATCTCAATGCCAAGACCAAGGTGCCAGGATTCCTCTGGGGAAAAGACTCCAAGGAAGACAAAGTCGTATTCATGGATGGCGAGCTCCTGTGTGGTGTTCTCGACAAAGCCGCATTCGGTGCCAGTGACTATGGTCTTGTTCACTCCGTCTACGAGCTCTACGGTGCAGACATCGCTGGCAAGCTCCTCGGCATCCTCAGTCGACTGTTTACCAAATTTCTACAGCATCGTGCCTTCACGTGTAGAATGGACGATCTTATTCTCACCCCTGAGGGAGACCACAAGCGCAATGAGCTCCTGAGGAAAGGGAAGAACTGGGGTACGGAGGCAGCTATCGAGAACTTCCCATCTCTTAAGGATACCCCCACGAAGGAGGTCCCCGCTGCACTAGAAGCACTCCTCCAGGATGTCTTGCGCGACGACAACAAGATGGCTGGCCTTGATATGACTGTCAAGACCAAGCTTTCCAAGCTCACTTCCTCAATATCCGACGCATGTCTACCGCACGGACTACTACGCAAATTCCCGCATAACAACATGCAAACGATGACCCAATCTGGTGCAAAGGGTTCGGCGGTCAACGCTCGTCAGATCTCTTGTGGTCTGGGTCAACAGGAACTTGAAGGTCGCCGTGTCCCCGTTATGGTCAGTGGAAAGACTCTCCCTTCGTTCCGGCCTTTCGAGACAAAGGCTATCGCTGGTGGTTACGTCGCAAGTCGTTTCTTGACTGGTATCAAGCCTCAAGAATTCTACTTCCATTGTATGGCTGGTCGTGAAGGTCTGATCGATACCGCCGTAAAGACCTCCCGATCAGGTTACCTACAGCGTTGCCTTATCAAACACTTGGAAGGTATCCGTGTGCATTACGATCATACTGTCCGAGGAAGCGATAACTCGGTGTATCAGTTCGCGTATGGTGGTGATGCGCTGGATGTGACGAAGCAGAAACACTTGTATCAGTTCGACTTTATTGCACAGAATGAAGAGTCGCTGGTTATGCGGTTACAGCCCAGTCGTGTGGCCGGTGCAGTGGACGATTCGACAGCGATATCGTATATGAAGAAGGTACTCAAGAGGTCAACGGAGCGGGCGCGGAGAGGCGAATTGTCGAAGAGGGACAAGTATGATCCTGTGTTAGCGCTGCACAGTCCCAGTAGATTCTTGGGGGCGACATCGGAACAGTTTGCGTCGGCGGTAGAACGGTACATGAAAACGAACCCAAGCGACCTGCTGACCAAGAAGAAGGAGAAGGAGGAGACACTGAGAAGGAGGCACGAAAAGATGCTGGCATATAACTTCAAGCTATTGATGAATGTCAAGTATATGCGTAGCTTGGTAGATCCTGGAGAAGCAGTTGGGTTGCTAGCATCTCAAGGGTATGTCCAACGCGGCTCTCATTACATTATAAACCCTCAATATATTGCTTTAGTGTTGGTGAGCCATCGACTCAAATGACACTCAACACTTTCCACTTTGCGGGTACGTTACATTCCTGAATTTCAACTGTTACAGGCCTAATGGTGTAATTTATAGGACACGGTGCCGCCAACGTCACACTTGGTATCCCTCGTCTGCGTGAAATTGTCATGACTGCGTCACAGAAACCCAAAACACCCTCTATGACCATGAGGATTCGCCAAGACATTCCCCAAGCCGACATTGACCTCTTTTGCAAACGCGCCAGCCGCGTTGCACTCTCCCAGCTCGTTGACAACGTCGTCGTCCACGAAACCTCGAAAGTCGAAGGTCAAGCTCGCCGCACCTGTTTCACCATCGACATCAATTTCTTCCCCCAAGAAGAATATGTTTCTGAGTATGATGTCGAACCGCTCGAGGTTTTGAACGCGTTCTCTGTTCGGTTCCCTTTAACGCTCAAGAAGGAAATCGCCAACGAGATGAAGAGACTAGATGCTGATCTTAGGAGTCAAATTGCGGAATTGGGTAAAGGGAAGAAAGTTAGTACGAGAGAAGGTGGAGATGCAGACGACGACGATGATGATGAGGCCCCAAGAAAGAAGAGGGGAGATGATGAGGAGAGCGAGGTCGGTGATGGTGACGCGGATGACGAGAAGCGGGCTAGACAGAAGAAACAACAGGCCACATACGAGAGTGATGAGGATGAGGACGAAGATGAGGGCGAGGGTGAATTTAATGACGCAGAGATCGAGGCCGCGTATGCTGACGATGAGGAGAACGTGGATGTTGATGCCAGTGAGAAGAAGAAAAAGAAAAAGAAGTCGTCCGCCCTAGAAGAAGAAGTTGATCGGGTAGCAGAATTGTTCACTTCACATCTGCACCACGCAACATCATTCGAGTTCACACCATCCTGGTGTAAATTCGAGCTTGAGGTAGACCTCCTATCACCGATGCCACTGATGTACTAACAAAAATCCTTAGTTTACGACTGATATGCCGAAGCTCCTGTTTGTGGGCATCGTGGAGCGGACGTGCCGTGCAACTGTCATACGCGAGATCTCCGGAATCGCTGATTGTTTCCAAGTCAAGGACGACAGCAAAAAAGGGCAAGAGCCCGAAATCAAGGTCAGCAGCCACCATCAGTTGATCATTCATTATTCTCTTTGTCTAATATCGACTTCCCGCTGCTTCCTAATTGTGTTCCGAACAAAGCTTACCACGAATGGGTCTAACCTACGCGGTATGTGGGAGTTCGCGGCAGGGTCAGGGGAGAGCATTCTTGAAGATGACGACATCTATTCGAACGACATTTATGCAATTCTAAAGACGTATGGAGTGGAAATGGCTCGCGCAGCTATCTTGCGCGAGATGGGAGGTGTGTTCGGAGCCTACAACATACAGGTGGACAGGCGGCACTTGGAGTTGATTGCGGACTACATGGTACGTCATCTAAAGTGATCTAAGTAGGGTCTAGAATTGATAGGGAACAGACCTTTGAGGGGGGTTACAAGCCATTTAATCGGAAGGGTATCTCGACAAATCCATCACCTCTTCTAAAGGCGTCTTACGAAACAACGGCTGCGTTCCTTTCGGATGCGACATTATATGGAGACTTTGACGACCTTTCGACACCCTCCGGGAACATTGTGCTTGGACGACCGAATGCGACGGGCACAGGGGTATTTGATGTTGTCATGCCAGTGTGATCTGGCAAAAAGTATGCTACTACAAATAGTTAGTTGTAGATAACAAGCAGCGGTTGCCGTGCGGACGCGTAATGTGACATATTTTCCGTCATCAAACGCGTTACGTCACGCGTCTGTTACAGGGTGGGAAAGTAACGGGGATCCTGGGGAACACGCGGACGAGGGTCCGCTGTTCAACGTTCAACTTGATAAGTCACGACGATCCTCTTTTTTTCCACCTATGGCTACCCTCCCTCCGTCCTCAAGACAGACCCGCTCCCTGTCCCGCCGCACTCGGGGCCCCCTCCAGGATCTGCCCCTCGACCAGTTTCTGCACCCTCCGAGCACCTCCAAGCTCGCATCAAGCACAAAGCGTCCCATATCACCTGGCACGCCTGCGCTTTACAGCCCTGCAAAGCGCAGAATTCTCAACGATGAGGGTCTATTTTCCACGAAAATTCCGCTCTCTGCTGCTACCTCGACCGCATCTTCTAACAAACAACATATCAAACCCCCACAACATTACCACCCAACCGCGGCAAGGTTTGCGAGTGCTTTGGCCGGCCCTGAGAGCCCCGCGCGCAAACTAGATTTCGGCTCGCCCAAGAATGCGGGAAACAAGACGCCTGTGCGACGGTCAGAGGAACCCGATCGACAGCCACCACCCTTTCCCGAGATCGAAGACCTATCACGATCGCGGCACAGGAGCCTAGAGGTGGACGAGGATTACTTTGCTATGTCAGCACCCCAGTCCCAAAGTCAAGCCATTCCTTCATCATCATCCTCGAGTTTATCGTCGCAACCCCAACGTCATCTCGAATTCCTAGCCGTCGCGCGCGAACTCCACTCTCCCATCGATCCCCAATCTGAGCATTATCCCGGATTCATCGTGTATCAAGATCCCCATGTCCTCATTCCTACTTCTCGACTCAGCTCACCTGCACCCCCATCGACACCCGGCTCCATACTAGCGTCACAAAACAACAATTTTGATGATGACTCCGACGCCGAGTCAATTGATGCGAGGGATGTGGTGAAAGAGAACCTCCCTCCTCGACGGAAGGCTCGTAAAGCAGTAACCACACCTGTGTTCGAGAAAGCCCAGCAGCTCTTCTCGCCCCCTAGCGCCAAATCCTCATCGGTTCCCGCAACGCCGCCTCGAGAACCTTCAGTCAAAGAGAGGGAGATCCTGACGCCCAGGAGATTGTCGATATTTGGCGCCGGTATCGGCCCTGGACTAGGAGGAGCCCGACATTACCATTCCAAGGAGGATCGACAAACGATGAGGAAGATCCTCGAGGATGAGATCGATGGCGAACAGGATGATTAGACCCATCTCCTCCGTTACACCTTAAGGCAATCACATTTACCACATACATCTCAAAGCATTATCACAATCTCCCATTTTTATTAAACGGCATTGCCACCCGATCCACGCATACGTACCGGACCTGCTCGTGATATCTCGGCCAAATCCTCTGGACAGATTTTATTTCTTTATTTCTCTTTATTTTCTCGATTCTATCTTCATCTGGGTGTATCATCTTCTCTTTCTCCCCGGCTGTATTGTATAAAAGCTCATTTCCCGTCCTTTCTCATTCGCACGAAATATCGACGCTCTTTCTTCTTGCAAAAGCCCCTTGATTTGCCTTCCCCTTCTTTTGTTCCCTCTTACGAATTTCATGAAACATCGATACCAACCCCCTTTCTCTTGCGCTTTTCGTGTCGAAAACACAGTGGCTGTTGCAGTTGACCTCAGTAAGCCTCCTTTTTTCTACATGTGTATTTTGGTCGTTCCCGCGTCACTTATACGTACAATATCCTGTTTATACAGTCTTATTTAAAACCTAATCCAACAAACGTGAATATTGAATATTAACGGGTGAAAGGGGTTGCTTGTCACTGTCATATTGGAGGTTGTATTTCGGCCTGGCCTTGACATCTGCTTGATCGTTGCTTGTATTATCTCAACTAGAGTATTCCAACCCAATTCATGTCTCAAAAAGACCCAAGCACTTCAACAATCGATCACCATATGCATCATTAAATAAGGGTCAAATGCTCACGTCTCCTGACGGATCAGAGAAAAGCTTATATCCTCCATCCGATGGCGGGGGACGTTGATGCTTAGTATACCTAATTGGGTGAAAGTTTGATTCTGTAGCACAACTCATCAACAAGTCCAAGTAAAATGCAGATGTGCGCCCTACGCGCTCGAAAGCCCCTCGATCCAGGTCTGCGTTAGGCCTTGGGTCTATTGGCATTGGAACAGGCGGTTTGGGTGTAGGAGGGTCAGGCTTGTGGGCAGGAAACTTGCTATGCGCCAGGTGGGAGGTTTGAAGTTTGGGGGCGGGTACAAGCAGTTGAGCAGGTGGCCTCGGTACAGGTGGTCTGGGACTTGGCTTAGCGGCTTCGGCTCACCACCTCGGCGAGGGTTGAAATCGCGTTGAATAGGTGTAGGCGGAGGTTATCGATCCTGATTCAACCACTGGAAAGGTTTGGACTGGGTTCTGTGCACACCGGAAGATATTCACTAATGTCCTCGACGGACACCTTTTAAGCTGACCCACTATCCCAGTTGAAGGAAGCTTGCAGCTGTCTCCATCTCTTTCCCCCAGACCATATGCGACCTGAAGCACTTCACCACCAAACCCGTGGGTTCTAGTTCGTCGAACTTATCATTCCTCGTAGAGCTTGTGGGTGGCGCATTGATCCATGCGGACACCAACAGCGTGCTCTGTCGATTGTGTGACCTTGTTGTCGTGCGGACGATGATGGGAACATGATGACGATCAAGAAAGAGGATTCTGGACACCCAAAGAAGGCAGAAACGACGTCAGTAAAATAACGCTAGTAGAGCAAATTCAAGTTTTATATCTTTGACATGGATTGGGATCGTTGCGATGGGTGCCACCGGATGCGGGAGTCGAATCGCCTTGTCGCAAGAGAAGAGCAACTATCAAGACTTGTGGACCACAGATCAACACCCAGTCGTAAACTCAAGGTCAAGTTGAAGATTGTACGTTGTAAAGCCTTACTAGAGTGAACATTGGAGACGATTGCACGATCACAACTTGAGTTAGCAGCTATCCGTCATTTTGAAAGCCTGGTAGAAAGGCTATTGTTTTCTGGCGAGAATTTGGTGGTGGCCCTGGAGAGTGAAATCAATGTTTCCTTGGAATGTGTACATCGCGAATCCAAGAGCTAAGTGCTGAACTTTTAGGATTGATTTCGAATTTGGACACTCGGCACATGAATTAACTTGATTGGCGGCTGGTGAAACAATCTTATTCCCATGTCAGGCCCAAAGGGTCGTCGCCCGTGTGTACAGACGAGCGTTTACTAGCTTGATAGGCTAGAGTCGTGATCTTCACCTGGGTTAGTTACGTAGGAACAAGCTAGAGTCGTGAATTAAGGAACTTGATATTTGTGACGTCATGGTCCCTGCGTGCGAAGAAGATCCAGGAGCTGAGAAGACACCCTGGGCGCATTACCTCCATTGTAAGGGGGTTCACAGCGCTTAGGGAACCGAAGTCTACCGTTTTGAAAGTAACCACCACCGTAAGTTATGAGCTCCTATTGTCCCGGCTCCAAAGAGTAACTGAGGAGAGCAGATGCTATCAACTACCTTTATGCGATTCTGTACACGCAGTATTGCGGCTAGTACGAGTCGTCGTTACCTTCATGCGACAATGCCACAGTCCACGGCTGCGTCTCTCAACAAGGGAGACAGTGCCTCTGGCAGTGTCCAACATACTACCGATTCCTACGCAAAAGACGTAGATACCACCCCTGCATCGGACCACCTGATCCATCGCGTTGATGCATCCAGCGAGGTTGTACAAAAGCCATACGAGGCTCCAGCTGGGGAATGGAGTCGGGTGGGAGTGGTGGCCTCAGAAGATGCGGCTGCTAACAGGACTGGCCCTAGGCGATCTGAAGGAAACGCATCGGGAGGGAAGAAAAACTAAGCTGATGAGGGTTGCTAAGACCATGCAGTGTCCTGTGTTGAAACTTCCGATGCTGGAAGATGTTGTGCTTTCTCCTTTACGATCCCGTGGTTTCATTGTCGGGTTTTAAGTGCTTACGTTTGAACAGACTCTGCTATACCACTACTTGTGTCACAAATGTACGATTTCTTCCGATGCTCAGCCAGTGCCAGTTCATTGATGGAAGCGCGTGAGTTAGTTACGGGGAAGATAAGATAAGATGGTGTCAGTGATAAACATTGCACAACTTTGAAGTACTGTTACTCCAGTATCCCGTTACAATCACTTTCACCTTTCATTCTCCACCAAGACGGTTTGGATATGGGCAGGAAACAGAATCGTGCACAATCGCCCACCCCGGCTCCAGCTCCAGAACCAGAGGCCGTTGAAGCCGAGCCCGCACCTGAGGCTCGACCTCCCCTTGAAGTCCTATACTGCTCTGGTTTGTGATGGCTCAGAATGCAAGTTCTGCGACTAATTCAGTATATAGTATGCAGTTTCCCGATTGAATACTGTGAATTTGGGAGCAGTTTGACCCGGTGCAAGGAATGGCTAAAGGAGGCCAACGAGGACCTATTCAACAAGTACTATTCTGATGGCAAGTCACTACCCTTAAGTTATCTCCGCTATATTTTCTGATGAATCGCATCATATCATTCAGAGGCGCTACAAGCCAAACTCGGCACCCTAAGCCTAGAGGCTCAGGCCAAGCTTGAACAAGACACTGCGAAGAAGGAAGCCAAGGCAGAAGCCAAAGCCGATGCTGCACTCAAAAAGAAACTTGCATCCCAAATCATCATCCGACGCATCGAACGCACGAAGCGCAAGCACGTCACCGCCATCCAAGGACTTGAGGCTTTTGGAGTTGATCTCAAAAAGGCCGCAAAACAGTTTGCCTCAAAGTTTGCCACTGGTGCCTCGGTAACGAAGACACCAACGGGAGGAGAAGAAATCGTGGTGCAAGGTGATGTAGCAGAGGAGGTCCAGGAAATGATCGAGGAGGGCGTAGGTGTGTTGAAAGGTATCCCCGCGGATAATATTGAGATTACGGAAGAAAAGAAGAAGAAGAGTGGAGAGTGATTTTACACTTGTTTAGTGAGGTGCGTTTCCAGCGCACTCCTAGGCAGCTCTTATGAAGTCTGGTATAAAAGTCCAGGGATTTTTCCATTGTACACTAGTCTGTGACTCTGTCCCACGCCACAAATACATCGTTTGATGGAGGTCCGTCAGAAAGTCTCATTAAGGACCGATCTACAAGAAAAGTCCAAGAACTGCACTCAACGCTCCAAGGACTATCAATTGCACATTGCTGACTACCTTCCCTGCTCCTGAAGCCGAAGCGGCAGATCCGTCGGTAGTAGCGGGAGGGCTAGCGGCGAGAGGACTAGCGGCGGGACTAGTAGCAAGCGGCAGGGTTTGCGTGGTAAAAACGACTGGTGTAGACACGCTAGACGGGAGGGGCAAAGTATTTGAGGGGATGATCGATGAAGAAGGGGTAGTCGTTGTATTTCCGGGTCCAACGAGGAAAAAGTTTCCTGCAACTGGAGCTCCCAAAGACGTATTGGTAGCGAAATCCGTGATACTGAAGTTCATCCTGTTGAAGGACGGATCTGTGCTAGCCGTGCCGTTGAAGAAGGCGGGTCCGGTTGTGTTAAAGTCATCTGGCTGGACATAGACCAAAACAACATAACTGCGTGGTACAACTTAAGCCAACTTTACTTTCCTGGAAGATCATAAGCTACTCACCGATGGGGATCGGATCCGGGAGGTGGAGTAGGAGAGAAGAACTCGACCAATGCCTGGCTCGTATTTGTCAAGGCCGTCAGATTGGCCATGTCGTCTCCAGTTCCGTCTCCCGTTCCGAGCATAGTAGGGTCGACGACGAAGTCCTGACCGATGAAATGCAGGAATTGGGAAATATTAGGATTTTGTGGTGTAGGTGCATCCGGGTCAACGATAGCGATCACCCAAGATACATTTGACATAGACAAGTCGGTATTATTAGATGAGAGGGAGAACTGTGGTGCATTCTGAGTCTCTGTATACCGAGTTAGGTCAAACCAGAGGAATTTAGGACCGCGGGAGGACTCACGTTCCATGGTGAGTAGAATGCCTGGTACCACCTCAATAGCCTCACTTGTGGCCGGATCCGTAAACATGGGATCGGCGCCAACGACGGGATTAAAGCTAGGAATGACATTGGGAACGACCCGAGCCTGGGTAAAGGCCATTGTGACATTAGATAACGACGAGTTCGTCCCCATTCCTGGAGGCAGGGTTTGTGCCCTGCTCATGGCATACAAGGCGAAGAGCGTAGTGGCTAGAGGTAACATGTCTGAGGTCGGGAAGGTTGACCTATCTGAGAAGGGGGGGTCACTTTTATACCAACTGCGGTAACGCTTGGGAATGTGGGCTCCTAGACTGGAGAAGCTTGTCCCTTCTCATGACGGCTGGGAGGCGTACGACAACCCCAACACTCCGCCGATGAGAGTGTGCTTCTCTAAGGGTGGGGTCGAATTGGGGCGCAGGGGAATCAAAGCCGTAGTATGATTTCATGCGACAAACAGAAATAAACGGTTGACTGAGCGGCAAGCCAATTATGGCTTCATACAGACTAGAATATTCTCAGTGCCATGATGAATCAGGAAGTTGTTTTTGGAGGACGAGAAATATAGCGCATAGAAGGAAGCGCGCAAGTAAAGGATGTGGTGGTTCTGGTCCAAAAATAACCTCGCGTGGAAAGTGGGCGGGGTAGATATATTTTGACTGGGCCAGGCTAATGGACAATAGAAAACCGTTGGAACAATGGCGCGTCAAGATCAGACTTTGATTTGCGGAACCCGGCGTAGGCGGGACCGAAGGAAAGGCTCATTGATGATGGCTATACAGTAGTGAGTGTTTCTGCTGGCTCGAGTAGCAACAGCTTCCCTATGGTTACCAGTGCGACCCATATAAGCTGCGGCGCTGAAGAGTGGGCTCGGTAGTGCTGGTCGCTGTCAGGTGCTGGTCACCAAGAACTTCAAGCCCATGGAACACTTGAAAAAAGCACGTTTATTATCCTCAACGACGTTTTCTGGCCCCATCAGGTCGATCATCAGAACTTCAAGCCCATGGAACACTTGAAAAAAGCACGTTTATTATCCTCAACGACGTTTTCTGGCCCCATCAGGTCGATCATCCAAGCAATCCCGTTGTCGGCTCTTAAGTCAAAAGCGAAAATCACATCCTTTGGACTTCCTCTTCTCCTCTTCATCCTCTACGCGCTCTCCGGCTTCATATCACTTGTGCTACTCACGCTCTCCCTCCTTGACTTGGGATATCTTTCACTTTGGGTCATACCCCCACTCTCACTTTTCACAGTGGTCGCTCATGCCATTTTCCCATTTCTGGCACGCATACCTCGAACCGCGACATTTCCATCCTATTTCTCGACCTTGGTTATTTGCGTATACATACTCGCAATCGCGTGGTTCGTCGCCTTTGTTGCAGCTCTCGTCATAGCTGCCATGAAAGAGCACTGGAGATGGGATTTGGAGGTTATAAAAGATAGCGGTAGTGTGGCGACAAGAGGGAGTCAAATTGTGCAAGTTGTGCTGTCTTGTCTGGAGTGCGGATTGTTAGGGGCGTTCGGGGTCTGGGGGCACAGGCGGGTGCTCGACACGGGCGAACCGGAATTTTGGCGGCCACCACTTCCGGAAGAGGATAAGACGATTGTTGGACTTTCGACCGTGGTGTTTGATTCGAGGGGTCATCATGGCGATGACGGTATGAAACAGGTGAGATCGTCCTTGAATGAATTGCTGTACGGATCATAACCTGGCTCCTTGAACCAGATAGATCTAGCCGCTTCAGAGAAATAGTTGGGCACATAAACTACTTAGGGTGAAGGGAATGAGAGCGTAGACAATATATATCACGAGAAGGAATTACAACACTGGTTACAGCAAAACTTCGAGTTTTATTTGCGCTTTTTGTCCGAATGTTTCCTCATTAACCTTTCCACCTCTGCGCACTCTTGTTTTCCGCGTACGCACATTACGGTTGCGTCATCCACATCTCCATCCATGTCCGGGATTAGACATTTTATGTCTTCGGCATTAGGACATGGACAATCCGAAGGTCGCTGCACACAATCCAATGTCAGGGGACAGAGGTAATGGGCGCAGGAAACTATTTGCATGCGTGCGGTTGATAACAGGTAGAGTTTCGTGAGACGGATATCATGGACTATACGATAGGGACCCACCAGTATCGATATATGCAGAGAATTGGGAAGCAGCACTTCTCTGCTGTTGCTGTTGCTGCTGTTGTTGTTGCTGACCGCCGAACATGTTGAAGAAACTCTCAAACTGGGCCATGACAGCTTGAAGCTGTAGTAGGAATACGAACGCCAGAAGTAGCGTTGAGCATGATGATCGCAGATTGAATCGGAGCATTAGGAGAAGGGTGAAGAGAGAATATCGGCAAGAATGGTGGTGAGAGCTCCTTCGGTCGGCGTAGTCTATGTCAAAGACTCCTGGGTTGTGGAATTTCGCGTCTTCACATTTATGATTTGGGCACGTCGTTCGATCACTGACCGACGTGTCAGTAGGGATAGTCACATGATCTCCAATGGGATGCACGAGATACATATTACTCACCCACCAATGGGAAATTTATTCCCTCTGGCAGACGAATAGGCAAACGCGGGTTGGTATACCATCTAAAATCCATTGTCAGTGTTCAAGGTTCAACGCCAACGTTCAAATCGTATGCTTGAGCAAAGCCCATGATGTAATTTATTTGGTTTGAGCGTTGATTACAAACACCAATGGACCACAAGTAACTCTCTCTCTAGAACCATGTCCATTGCCCGACCCACTGTGCGTATCTTATTGCTTTAGCGTCTATAATCCTGCTCACTCATTATACCTCCCATAGGCTAAATTACCGCCTGGCGCGAATCGTATACTCTTCGTCAAGAATCTGAACTATAATATCACGGGAGAGGACCTCTACGACTTGTTTGGCCGCTATGGGAGCATTCGCCAAATCCGTATAGGAAATGAGCAAAAATCAAAAGGAACAGCATTCGTCGTCTTCGACGATGTTATGGATGTGCGTAACCAGTTATGCATCCCTACGACTTCTTTCTTACCTCCAGTCAGGCTAAAAACGCACTTGACCATTTAAATGGTTTCCATTTACAAGAACGTTACATTGTCGTGCTATACCACATGCCTGCAAAACAGGACGCTGCCGCAGCGAAGGCTGATTTGGCGAGAAGGGAAGAGGAATTGGCTCAACTAAAGCAGAAGCATAACATTGGAGATGACTGACGTTCACGGATTGTGCGTGGTAAAGCAGTTCTCACCTGCTTCAGGGTATCTGACGCATGCTCTAGTCCGTCTCGTCTAGGCTCGGCTATCGTCTATCTGAACTGGGCCTCATTTTGTAATCTATAGTTGTGCAACTGGTGACATTAGAACATGTTTTTCATGTCACGCTGAGGGGCGGCGTCCCTGCGCCACCTCGCATGAGGGACAAAATCTATCAATGTGCGGTGAATATTGTTGGGGGTATTGCCGGCTGGGATTTGAATCAGAAGGTACGTTTCAAAGAAGGAACGGTTGCTTCAATACTTACTATTGCCAACAAGTCTGTTTGCAATGTGGTAGCTGACAATCTGGCGGGTGGGCTGGACTAAATCTACATTGGGCTAGATCGCATTTAATCTCCACCATTTTCAGTAACGCGCCACCTGCTTCAAGAAAATAATGTACCTCTTCGTCTTCCTACTCCAGCACACAGTGTAGTTGATTAGGACTCCAAGTCTCTGCAATGTCATGAGGAACAAACCAGATTCTGTGCGTGCCCACATCTTCGTCTAGTCAGCGTGGACCTGCAAATGCAAGCTTCGTCGAACCCACCTCTTGTATACATTACGAACTCTGCCATAGGCGACGAAATTGACATCAACATCGAGGTAGCTTGAGTCAACTGACTCACCTTCGCCAATAACACATCGTCCCAGTGCAGATCAAGGAGTCATGCTTGTTCCCCGTCCATCTTTGACTTCTTATAGGATCCCCGAGGCTCGGTGACTGCCCGCTTCCTTGATATGCCGATTTCCTGGATATTAACAACCACCAGCTGCCAATCTGACATCACATCGGGCCCCTTATGCTGCAACATGATAGGGTTCTACGAACACTGGCCTAGGATAAATAAGTCCTCCGATCGGCCCTGGCCGCCCAAGCTCATTGGTTTGGCGATATGTCCACGCAATTAGCTGATCGGAGAAACGGGCGTTCGGATCTCATCATAATGTCCAAGAGGGAATACGTGATTCGTGAGAGAATGTCGCCAGGAAATCCAACGCCCAGTGGAGAGGTGTTCTTAAATTTAAAGGACAGTTGAGGTGCAAAATCACCCCCAGAAGCATTATGTGAGTTCCCACCATGAGGGCACGAGCACCGATTTGACTGACTGGTATTGATTGTACACAGCAATAACTATAGCCAGTGATTGACAAAAATAATATTCGACGGCACAATCAGGCTGAAACTCTTGTACCTCCTCTGGTTACCGGCCGTAAGAAAGGGATGTTGTGGATGACGTTTTGCTATCTGAGGTAAGGGGGTGCATGTTCCTGTTAGGATGATGTAAATCTCATGCTTCGCATCATCTACCTTTGTGCCACCAGCCGTGCTTTGTCCAGGTAATTCTTCGCTTAGTCATGCCGCGTCCGATACAGAAGCCCCTGCCATAGCTGACTTCTTTCTACCTGTATATTAAAGTTCGGAGAGGGTTTCCACGTGTGCTGCATCCCTTTCTGCAATCGCGAAGCATAGGTGAGTATAATACATCTATTAATATTGTGCTCTGCCCACGCCTGTGTGTAAAACGAAAGGGAATGCATCCTTTTCGATCAGGTGTTTCGCTGTGTTCCGTTTAATGGGCGATTTCATTTTGGTGTTCAGTAACCAACATCGGTATGTCAGGGAAATCGTCCGGCACGCACCTTTTGACGTCTTACATCGATCAGATTTCACAAATAGCTAGATTTAATTTCTCGTGTGATGACAACTGTTACCTCGTTTGTCAATCAAGTAGGATGCGGCGGTGGTTCTCCGAGGAATTGGTGAACAAACCATGATTTTATCCTCAAGAGCTTCCATGTGCTACTGGTAGGTCATACCTGACGGAAACCACGTTACCAGGTGTTATAGGAAATTGCCGAGTCTATCCCTGCAGAATGGGCCTTGGGACTAATCCCACCATCTGCACCCCATAAAAGTGTAGATCATGATGAGCCCAATCCGCGGTGAAGTGTGTCGGACAGGTCTTAAGTCAGGGTGAAAACTTACGCGGCAAGCAACGAGCATCAAGGATAGGATTCTGGACTCGGAGATGAACCGGGTCCTCGAGCCGTGCTTGTTGTACGGGGAGGGTCTTGGCACATGGCCTGACCGCTGAATAAGGGATACCAACTCTCGAGAATGTGTATTATTAACCAATGGAGACCGTTAGGGTTTCTCGTGAAGAATCTCAAGATTAGGTATTCCAAGACCTGCCTGGGAGAAGAAAATCCCCGCGTTCATGACGGCGCCTTTCTCCTCGGCCGGAATGTAGAGGTGAAGCCCATAAATTGCCATATGTATCCTAATCTCCCGCTGTTCAGCCTACCAAGCAAATAAGTCGCAGCCCTACTAGAGCATTCTGAACGCATTTCACTCTCCGGCACCAATCGAGTTGAGTTCGCAGGTACACAAGTTCCTGTCGGTGGAATAAACTCCACAGTCGTGCGCCGCCGCTGTCAGTAGCATCAGGTGAAACAGATTGTTCGGGGCCAAGATTGAACTACATTTTCTCCGATGGTATTTTTCTTCTTCCTAAACATAGCCCGGGTTTTCAGGATCCATAAATATGTCGCCTTAACAGCCCCGTTGCCTATCGGGGCTCCGGGATCTGGATGCCAGCAGTCGAAGGGAAGGCACTATCAACAAAAAACTTCCGCGAAGACAAAGGAGGGCCATAAATGAGAATGGTTCGTGGGCGCGAACCTCATACATTATGGCCCAACTCTACAGCTTTCTCAACAACCCGGCATACCAGGTATAACAGACCCTGGGTTGCAATCTTCCCTGTTGGGGGGTTAGATCTCTGTCATTGAGCTGTGCATTCTCTAGATAGATGCGTAGTCCAGAAATCTTTTTACCACTATTGGTGTTCCAAGTACTGAAGAAGGTCAGGAATCTAAGGGTTAATTCGTAAGGACCGAATAGACTATACATTACAAATAACACGGTAAATATGGAAGCTCAGGCGTAGTTGACCTACAATGGAATGTACCCAACCAAAAGCACAAGAAAACAGGCAGGTGAAGGAGACAACTAGATCAATTCCGCAGCGTTGACAGGCATTTCATCCTGCGGTGAAGATGGGTTAACATTGAATACGATATTGGGTGGAAGGAGGGGAAACGTACAATTTGTGTACTGTAGAATTGTTCTATGGCAATAAGATGCTTGATTAGTTCAAGGCCGCCGAGATGTCGAGAATACGTACCAATATCACGAAGAATACGAACGTCGTCAACCGTTACGAACTAGGGGGGAGTCAGCATGGGATCCCCCTGATTTGGCCTAAGCATATGTGACTCACGTTAATTGCGACGCCCTTGCGGCCAAATCGTCCTGAACGGCCAATTCTGTGGATGTAATTCTCACGGTTCCTGTGTTATCGACCTTCAGTGGGGCTCGTCCTTAAAAAAAAAAAGGGAAAGAACATACGCAGGAAGGTCATAGTTGATGACCAAGGAAACTTGTTGAACGTCAATACCTCGTGCCCATACGTCGGTGGTGATCAAGACACGTCTAATGAGAATGTCAACCGAGGGTAAGGAATTAGTGGCTTGTCTCCGACGTACGATGTACCATTGCGGAATTCTGCCATAATTGCGTCGCGTTCTTTTTGAACCATGTCTCCGTGCATTGAAGACACAGTGAAGTTGGAAGCGCGCATTTTCTCTGTCAACCAGTCCACCTAGAAACCTCATTTTAACGCAATTATAGTACATTAGAGCAACATACATACCTTACGACGGGTATTGCAGAAGATGACCGCCTGTGTGATGGTCAAGGTGTCGTAGAGATCACAAAGAGTGTCAAACTTCCAATCCTCCTTCTCCACAGCTACGAAGAATTGTTTGATACCCTCGAGCGTCAACTCGTCACGCTTGACGAGGATGCGGATGGGATCGGTCATAAATTTGGTTGTCATTTCCAGGACGTCATATGGTAGCGTAGCACTGAGGAGGACGACCTGTGTCGCAGGGGGGAGGTACCGATAAACGTCGTAAATTTGATCCTTGAAGCCTTTGTTGAGCAACTCGTCGGCTTCGTCAAGCACGAGCATTTTGATGTTTCGCGTCCGCAAACTCCGTCGCCTAATCATGTCAAACACACGACCAGGTGTCCCAGAGACAACGTGCTGTCCATATTCCAGTTTTCTGATGTCCTCGCCAATGGAGGTTCCACCAATGCAGGCGTGACATTGTACGTTCATATAGTCGCCCAGTGCCAGCACCACAGATTGGATCTGCGTCGCAAGTTCGCGGGTCGGGGAAAGGACGAGCGCTTGTGTCTCGCGCACAGTAACATCAATGGACTGGAGGATGGAGATGGAGAATGTCGCAGTTTTACCAGTACCAGACTGGGCTTGGGCAATAACATCGCGGCCTTGAGTGATAGGGAGGATAGCTCGCTGCTGGATTGCAGAGGGCTTTTCAAAGTCTAAAATGGATCCCCTCAAGCATTAGCACAAGATAGAGTACAGTCGCATTGACTCACTGTACGCGTATATACCACGCAAAAGATCTTCCTTGAGATTTAAGTCATCAAAAGTTGAGACGACAGAAACTGCTTCAGATGATTCGAATACAAGTTTCTAACACCAAATATTACTACCAGGATGTTCAAGGGGAAAAGAAAGGACGTACCTCGTCTCCGGGGATGATTCCTGACATTTTTGAGTGGTGGTTGGGAGAAGAGCGGAGTTCGAAATAGGCAAGGCGATGAGTTGAAGTCGCACAGTCACGCCTGCCTCTAACTCTTCCATCCATGGACTCCATCGTTGAAATCCAGCGCCAGACTCACGAGGAGATAGAACGCTTCGAACGCAGTCTCTATGAGCTCCTTTCCAGACCGCCCGCCACCCACGAGCATAATCTCCAGAACGAACACAAGGCGGCCCAGGTACTCGACCGTATAGCAACACGAATAACCTCTCTTCACAGTCTCTACGCCGATGAAGACACGAGAAAGGCAGAAATAAATTTGCTTTCCGCCCCTGCAAAGGCCGATGATCTCTCGGAATTCTATTCGCGGTTGGTGAAAATACAGGAGCACCACAACAAGTATCCTGATTCTGCACCAGGAATTGACCTGGAGCTGGCGTCATTTCTGGAGGAGCCTGGCCAAGAAGAGGAGGATCTTGAAGAGGAAGACCGTACGTCTGTCTTGTGAAGTCCGACCCTCCAGTGCTGACTTGGAACGGACAGCAATTTCCCTCATTTTCTCGGGAGAAGAAGCCTATGGCAAATACTGCGATTTATACGCGAATCACGTCGCATATACGAATCTAAAAAGCATTGGCAAGCGGCCTGGGTACCTTCAGTATCTTGACCTCTTGTTAGCGGCACAGACTGCACTAGTCCACGAGGACCTTCCCAGAGAAACGCGGTTTTCGAAAGAATACGAATCGTGGGTCTTCCATTTATGCAGTTCTCTGAACTATACCTAATGTCGTGTTTGTAGTTATATTAAGGACCTATATACCTACCTTCTCTCCTTCGTAAAACGGACACAACCGCTCACGGATATCGACACACAACAAAAGAAGGCTATTTCGGAATTCGACAAGAAATGGGATGCCCAAGAGCTCCCAGAATGGGAGAATGAGACAGGTCCAAAGTCAGCCGCGAACGGAGAAGGCGTGGGGATATGGTGTGCAGCCTGTATGCGTGTTGATTCAGACTACTGTTCACATCACTCATCGTATTCTAGGTCAAAAGCATTATGCCAAACAAACTGTATATGACGCACATCTGTCATCGAAAAAACACATCAAAGCCGTGAACAGACAGGCGGCTTCAGGGGAGCCACCCAAAAACCCCAACGGATCGCCTGTGCCCCTACCAACAGCAGCTCAAAGTAATAATCAATCAGCCGCTAAACTCCGGATACGAAACGCTGCATATCATACGCACATGGCCACGGCCCTCCTGGTAACTTTGGCACCTGTCATTAATGAAACAAAATCCAACGTCGAACGAAGGTTCTCGCTTACCGCTCGCGAGCGTGAACAGGAGCTTCTAGATCAATCAAAGCCCCCTCCACCACCGGCTGCTGCAAAGGAGGGTGCCGCGGAGGAAGAAGAGGAAGAAGAAAGGATCTACAACCCCCTAAAGCTACCACTAGGCTGGGATGGAAAACCCATTCCTTATTGGTTGTACAAGTTGCATGGTCTTGGGGTAGAGTACAAGTGTGAAATTTGTTCAGATCATGTTTATATGGGAAGGTGTGGATTTCGCCTGTGTTCCCGGTCATAATTCGTATTCTCATCGTGACTCCTGCTCAGGAAAAACTTCGACCGCCATTTCCAGGTCTGACGCTATTCCATCAACGCGGTTCCATTAGCTCACCCTCCTTGCAGGAATCCCGACATGCATTTGGAATGCGTGCCCTTGGCCTTCCTAATACCAAGCACTTCCACGAAATCACCCGGATCGAAGATGCCCTTGCTCGTACGTCTTGAGACACACAAGACTGAAGCTCTCCTGACACTCTTTATAGTTGCAGAGAAACTCAAGCAGGAAGGTCGACACGAGATCTTTGAGCAGGAAACGATGGAGGAGCTCGAGGACGACGAGGGTAACGTGTATAATCGCAAGACCTACGAGGACCTCAAGAAGCAAGGTTTGATTTAAAGTATTGTACCCGTATATCTACATCCCTGTGTGCATGTTATGGCAGTTATTGTTGACGTGTCCCAATGGATCTAGTCTTTTGACTCTTTTCCTGACCGAGGAGGTGGAGGTGGAGGTCGTCGCGTGCCCACCGGCACTGGCGTTAACGGCGCCTGCAGCGCCAATGCTGAAGTATAAAGTTCCTCATCGGAGGTAGTGGGCGAAACTGATAGTGGTGATTCGAGTGGCGATTCGAAGGGGTTACCCCGGCGATAAAGGTTGATCTGTTGGATTTCTGGGATTGAGACGAGACCGCCAGGGCCGTCTGCGCGAGGTTCGGGAATCGGATCTCGGCTTTTCAAGTACGGAGAGAGGGAGGGACTTACCCGGAGTATCCCACCATGCCTTTTCATCTGTGCTAGGAGGAGGCACTGATAGGTGATCGCCTAATAAGCGAAAGTAATCTTCCGAAGGATCAAAGGGACCTACATTCACCAACAGTATCCGGAAGAGCTATACTAGCCAGTTTTTCGTCCAAATTTTCGCCCGGCTCTGTGCTCACGATATTTTCGAGAAGCAGCTGCGATAGGGCAGCTTTCTTTACGGTATCAACAATGCGAATATCAGCTTTGAAGATACCAAACACTGATCAAAGTGGCGCCACCAATGTCAGTCAGGTAGACACTGAAAAAGAATGGAACTTGCCCGGTTTGTGATCAGACCCTCTGAGTTCTGTCCTAGAGTATACGGTTAGGTCGAGGGCCGGACCACGGTATAAGATACGATCTTCGCGGCGTTATATCATCAGAAACTAGGGGGTCTTGTCAGGGAAAGTAAAAGGACATTACCTGTCCATGCAGGAATGCGCATCTTCTCACTCGTATCATAATTGTTTGTCCCCACATCATAACGGTATGTCGGTCGGAACAAGAGCGGTCCCTCCTCGTATCCGACGAATGCTGCTCCGGTATCTATGACATGGCGAAGCTGGGTAAAGGTTCGACGGTGATCAACCTAACCTATATTCGGGGCAAGGCAACATACCTGGTCAGCAGCGAAGAGAGGGTCGAAGTCATCTGCTTCTGCGTACGCTCGCACGGCGGGGTTGTCCAAGTCTATCCTATAATTAGTATCTGCCAACCAGATGACGTTGCTGCGGACGTCTCATCTCAGCGCGGCGAAGTCGGGGAATAGAGGGTGTTCTCTCACTCATGACTGGCTATTGTTTTTCCCTTTTGGAAATGTAGACCGTCGGTGATTGTTCTGTAATCGGCGTTTCGTTCCTCCATGTTTGAGTGACCAGCAGCAAGATGTGCGGTCACGAAACAGAAGTTGGTATCATAGTAGTCGAGACGAATACCAACTGCACCCTTGTTTCCAGACATTCCTCGGAGACCGGTCTAGGAGATGGTTGAATGGTTCTACAAGTTAAAGCCATGGAATGCTAGTCCTACCTTTCGGGAAGTGCCTTCAACGTTACGGATCACCGACGCAAGTTCCTCCTTGACGATGACAAACAGGGCTGTTCCAACCAGCTACAAACGGGCTCAGTTCGGCGGTCATTAGGTTAACGCAAAACATACTTGTTCGCTTCTCAGAAGAACATAGCGAGATTTTCTTCCAGGTTTGCGTTCGATATTATCCATCACCTTTTTCTCCCAGAGTCGACTACATCCGGATCAGCCGATATTTGGTTAAGATGGGGAAAGAAGACTGACCGTTTTTCTGGGTCTGTTTGAACGATTTGCTGGGCGGTCAATGGGACAATCTCCTGGAAACCGAGGACAAGGATGTCCGGCCTAACACTGATAAGTACCTACCCGTAGTATAACGAACAAAATACATACTCCATTCCATCCCGAGGGAATAACCAGGGGAGTAGTGATTCCCCAGTTATCTAAGAAAGGTGAGCAGAGTAAAATTTGTCGAAACTTGACACCTACTCGACCATTCAGGTTCCATGTGCCCACCATGATCGTGGCCTTTTTGGTTGTAGAGTATTCTGCCCATCTGCTCAAGGAAGAGGATGAATATCTGCTGAAGATATTGGTTTGATACTTGCCTTCTTTCTAGTGCTTCGTGGACTGTGTCGTGTATGGGATCTCTGATGGTGACTTGTCTTTGGTCGCTTAAATTGCCCTACGTCGCGAGTAAGTAGGCCGAAAACCTTCCACTACCTTGATCAACCTACCAAGAACATATCTATAGCCACTTGTTTGCCTTTGTCCTGGAAATTATTAATGTATGCGCGGGAAACACTTTTAGTCGCATCGGACAATACACCTGAAGGATATTTTGATGCCATTCGTATCGCGGATGATAGGAGGGCTTACCAGCCAGCGTTCGTTTCCCACTTCGAGTAAAGCTTGTGTTGAGTGCACCAGTGCCTGCATATATTCTCGACAGAGCGTCCCCGTTCTCTGCCCATAACTCTCTGTGATTTGACCAGAGTTGGACCGAAGTAGTCCACTCGCGGCGGACTAAATTTAGGTATTGTTCAAGAGTTGTTTTCGATAAAATATCTTGGACAAAGTTCGTTCTATCCAGACTAAATGAAAAGATGAACAGGATCGTCAATGAAGAAACCACAAATGACTTACCAGTCAAGACAGTTCGTCCGGAATACACCCTTCTGGTCAGTAATGATCTCATCCGTAGATGCATCACACATAGAGAAGCCAAACTTGTCGACATGGTCTTCAACACTCTCAATCTTTCTAATCGAAGCGATAAGTCCAAGCCAAACACCGGTTGAAGCCTAGCACCCACGGCAGATTTTTTATCACGGTCTCGTGGCCGCCCAGCCTTACAATATTATGGAAGTCAAAGTGGGTGATATCCAGGTTATCACCCAACGCACTCCGGGCCATACGGAGATGCTGCCCATATGAGTTTGTCAACAGTGCCTCATTTTCCTTCGTCCCGAGCAGATTAATCGCATGTATCATTCCATATTCTTCCATCAACTGCACTAAGTGTCTCTCGAAGGCAGGTTGCGATGCGTGTGGTCGGGTGATTTGTATGCGTTGTCCGAATGTTTGTAGTCCTTGTTGCTCCCAGAACACTGAAACAGGCATTTGTTCAAGACTTGAACGGAGTGTATTGAATGGCTGAAATACATACATGGGACACTTCCCCGGATCTGTACATAACTAACGCAGTGTTGGTCGGTGCTGAACACTGTCTCGGTCTGACAATGCCTCAGAAACCGACCTATGAAGGAGACAAAGATACCTACCTCGACAAAGTTTGCGCAGTTGCCGTCATCGTCGACTCCACGAGTGTTGAACCGCGTCCCTGCCCGTTTCCAGCCCAATCGAGATATCAACGCCAATGTAGCCACTGTAGGCGCACCATCCGTAGGTGGCGCACGGAGAGGTAATGAAAAGACTCCAACATAGCCCTGTATCGCGGGAATCTAGGGTAGAATAATGATTACCGTCGAAGGCGCATATAAGGTCGCACGTACCAAAAACTGGCAGCGGTCCAGCTCTTCTCGTTCATGGAAGTCTAATCTTTCTCGGAAATCCAGTAGACTGCGGAGTATGTACTCATTCCAGATAAAACGTTCGTCAAAAGTGCCGATGTCTCTTGATGATGCTGCATCCCGCGCCAGTCGCACTGCGAGCCTCGAAGATAGGTCCCATGTTGGTTCCATCGCGTAATAGAAAGTTCCAGATGATAGGATTTTGGTCAAGGGCAGACAAGGATGCTCGAAGACAGAGGTGGTCGTGTAAGACTCTCGGAATGACGAGTCCACAGCCTCAGGTCCGAATGTCGTCGGCTCACTGAGGAGGGGATCGTCCCATGTCGAGGAGTTCAAGCTATAGAACCCTACTTCATGTATCCTTGCAACAGATTCTGGTTCATGGGCCGACGGTCGAGTATTCCCGATCTCCGTGGCACTGGTTACAACAGCGAGAAAGATATCTGCTGACGATTAGTCCAGATGTAGAGCCTGGGCTCCAGAAAAGCGCACCGTTGTCGACAGATATCAAGCCCAAGCATCCTTTTACCGTCCTATTCGTCAGCTTGACCAGGCCAGTGCGATCAACTTCTTTCGAAGGTAGAAATTTCACAATTGCTTGAGATCTGCTTTGACCAGCTCGAAATACGAGCACCCGGCGAGGCCTCCCTAATCGTTCATCCTTTTCATCCGTTATAAGGTATAAAGTTCGAGGGCTGCTGGCAAGGAATAAGTGCATTACTGGCACCACAAAAAGGGAAATTGGTAGTACGCGGTGAAGCCGTGGAGGGTGGCGATGTCGTCATTGAGTGTGCATATTTGGCCATCAGGACTCGAATTAACATTATATATGAAATAAGGATGGGTATTACGGACAAATAACTATGTAGTTAAGCAAAAATATGGTCGATGCACAGTCGATGCACAGTGCCTCGACATTCTATGCGATTGTCTAATCCCGTATCTAAGGCAGTCCATAGAAGCATACAAACTCTAGAGGGAGAGAAAGGGCGGAACTAAGAATGAGATATTAAGTTAGAGACAATGTATAAAGTTCCCGGGCTGCCCGAACCTTCTCTCCTGGTTCCAATTCATAGGTGTCACATCCAACAGTTCTAAGGAATCGGTGTCGTTCCCTTTCCCGTACGCAGAGCCTGCTGGGACTCTCTATAATTCTGTCCGCTCGACTGTATGAGGACGAGGGACGCAAGGAGGTTTGGACGGTCCCGAGTGTCGATAACAGTGGAAGAAGTTGTGGGAGCGTTTTCACGGACGAGGCATATTGAAACACGCGGATATGCTGGGATGAGGATAGCGAAGGGGCGGGGAAGGATAGGGTATAGTTTTGCAGTTCCAACGGTAGGCACCTAAAGGGAAATGATCGAACATGATTCCTGTCCTTATGCTCAGCAGCAACCACGGGCTTTGCTGGTCGACGTAGCTTCGTACTAGGACGCTCTCGGGTTCTGTTTGGCGAAGCTTACTCCACAAAAGAAATAGTCGGGAGGAACGCAGAAGAACGATGGACTGCTTGTTAACCTCGCGCTTGAGATGGATGTTGCAAAGGAGGGTATTTTTGAGCATAGTTTCGCAGTCTTTCCAAGTCCGTGGTCGGTCTCCTCCGCCCGAGCTCCTATTTCTGTCTTCGCCGCTGGAGGTGTCATTGCTGTCAGCGGAATCTCTATCACTGTCCTGAAGCCGATTGGCATAGAATTCCAGGCTCTGAAGACTGTAATTATGAGCCCCCACCGTCCAGGCTATGGCCTTGAGAGCACGAAGCCCCAAAGAATTGCCGTTGCGTTTGAGTAAATCCAGCCTACAGCGCGCCGACGAGAGGTAACCAGCTATGGTTTTGCCCGACGCTGACGTTAATCCAATAACGGAGAGGTGAAGTTCACGGAAGTGGGGCGCATTCAACGCCGATAAAAATTTGGCGAGAAAGGTATCTGAAAGATTTTTGTTCGCCGTTAGGGAAAGTAACCCGAGGTGAGAAGAATTCAAGGCTGCCACAAAGCTAGCGGTGACCTCGGGCGTTCCTTTGAATACATTCTGTAATATACACATGATTTTAGTGTGAAGACTAAGGACGGGTGGATTGGTACCTTACATTCTGAAGGAAAAGCTCCCTGACCCGTTTGTTATCTTGCAGGTATTCGGCTATGGCGAGTAGTCCCTCGTCTCCAATGCCATTTGCATTGAGGCTAATCTCCTCGATGTCGTATTGTCGCCCTTCCTCAGAACGTAGAAAATGGAACAGACGCCGACAACCCCCATCTCCCAGATCGTTATGCCCAACGATAGGCCTATTGACATGCCGCCTGCCTCTCAGGAGAGAAATAATGGCTTCTGTACCTGAAAAGATCAGGACCCTGGTCTATCATCAGATTACAGTGATCGCCACCTCGAACAGAGCAACGCCCGGCACCTCTTTCGTCCAGCGACTGGTCGTGTGCCACAAGAGGGGCACAACTAGAAAAGGACGTGATTCCGGATGAGTTCGCGGTCATAGTCAACGAGGTGAAAGCTAACGCCGGACGACCCCGGAACTGGTGAGTTGGTCCACCGGTATGATGTCACATCATTCGCGAAAGTGAATTGCATGTTTTCCTAGCTTTCTCGTTGGCATGAATAGAGATCCTACCCTGCCCTGGGAGGCTTCATATAGAGCAGCCGTACTGCCTGTTGGGAGTGTACATTCTGAGGCAGGTCAGTGGTTGTGTTTGCTTTCAGCCAGAGGCGTGTTCTGTGTGGGGTTTCCGAGTGGTGTCCCAACTTCCTCTGCGTATTGATTGAAAGCACCACAGAAAGTAAGTCATTATAAATTCTAGTGTGGAACTGAGATAGACAATACACCTGTACATAGAATATGGAGCCCAGGAGTAAACGGCAGCAGTGATCAGCGGAAAATATCGTCATCTTGGTTGGTATGCGTGGATCTTCGCATCCCTATTCCAAGTCCACTACCAGATGAACGCGCTGTCTGGGCGGAACGCCGTGGTGCCGGAGGAGGATGGAGTCGGATATTGGTCGTCGAGGCTGGGGCTTGAACTTCAATCTCCTGAACTAAGTTCGGGGAACGCGGAAGTCCAGGAGAGCGAGGAGCACCAGGGGAACGAGGGGGTGCAAGGGGAGCCAGAGAAGGTGAGGCTGGAGGATGAGAGTACTGAGCGGGAAGTGATCCCCGTGTGATGTTGGGAGAGCGAGGTGCAATAATTCCTTCGTTGGCGTCTTGGCGGGATCTGACCCCCGGAAGTTTACCAAACGACGAGGAAAATATTGAACGGAACAACGATATACGGGTCGGAGCCGTGGTCGCTGGGTTTGTGGCCATGGAAGGCGATACTGGTTCGGCTGGGGGAGGATATCAGATGGCAGCTTCGAGCTAGACCAATGCGCTGCGTACCCGTGGAAGTTGGAAGTGCATTATCATTGGCACTCAGACTCAGGAAAAGGAATAATGGTGCCAACCAAACACAGATACCGAAGAAGGAAGCGATTTCTGTAAACCCGGGCGCTTTGAGGCCATTTCCACGATACGCCCTGGCATACCTCGCCTCATGTGTAATGCGCGAGAAGTAGAAAAACCAGATGAAATGATCCGCAATGACCAGAGCACAGGAACCCAGAAAAGTTGGCGAAGAAAGCGAAATTAAAGGCCATGTGTAGGAGAAATTCTGCAGGTAGACGACGTGGCATGTTATCGAGAACACTGTTTGGAGGAGGGGAAGAGAGTCCGTAAAGTAGAACAAAACATGCAGGAGAATTATTGTCTGTTAGGTTTGCCGTGTTAGAATGGGCGTACATAAAAATTACTGAAAGAACGCACGTATATTCCCCTCTGACCAATTTGCTTGGCAAGTCTACTGTGCTCTTCAATTAACTCTGACACATAGAGCAGCCCACTCGCTAGAAGTTGTACGACGTTCTTTTCTCAGTCACTATCTGAGAAATGGTTTCACGCACCCAGCGAAAGAGTGACAAAACCGAAGGCCGCCAATACCGAGAAGTAACTAAATATTTGTGGATCATGGATCAGTACAGCTATTCCAGCACATGTCTATCATAAACATACCTGACATAGTAAAGCAAACCCATCAGAAAGCCCGCTTCCTAAGCTCCCAGTACCTTGACAGAGGGTGGGATCAGGCAAAAAGCAACAACGGCAAGAATGACGATTAAGCACCACGGCCCTGGCCACTGGCCAAGGAATTTCACTCAAGTCGCGTCGGACACGTGTGACATCCTCACGTGAATTAATCGTTCATTATCAGTGGCTGTGTTGTGCACAGTGCATCTCCAAGAGAGAGGACTGGGGTCACAGCTTTACCACCCACTAATCATCCATGAGCAACCTCGAGAGTGTGTACATCCACGATTTTCAATCGTATATGCGCTGATATTGACTAGAAACCCTCTTCCAACTGAAGGCGAGCCCCTAAACACCTCATGTCGTCATCATATTGACAGTCTCCTAGTTCACTGCAAAGACCCTAAGTCGGCAAGCAAAGAAAGCTCAGAAGGATGAGAACTTGGAGAAGACTCGGGTGAAGAAAGTAAGTTATGCAGCCCCATACCACCGCTCCTATCGACTCCTGACTTTCTCGGGGTAGGCATTGCAACAAGGGAACACTGAAGGGGCCAGAATATATGCTTCCAATGCCATTCGGAAGAAGAGTGAATCCCTCAACTTGCTCAGGTTATCTAGCAGAATCGACGCTGTGGCCAGTCGCGTGGAGACTGCGGTGACCATGCGCCAGGTGACCGGCAATATGACATCAGTTGTGAAAGGAATGGACAAAGCCATGGAGAGTATGAATCTCGAGAGGGTACGCCGAATCCACGTTTTCCGTATTAATAATTCAACCCACATCTATCAGATATCAATGGTAATGGACAAATTCGAGACTCAATTCGCCGACCTCGACGTTCAGACCGGATACATGGAGGATGCAATGGGATCTACCACTGCGATCTCAACGCCGCAGGACCAGATCGACTTGTTGCTGCGCCAAACGGCAGAGGAAGCGAACATTGAACTACAACATGACCTTGCTGCCAAGAACGTCGACGAGCTCACCGAACCCAGTTCCCGGGAACGGGCGCTAGATGAGGATGACAAACTGGCAGAACGCCTGCGCGCCCTGCGCCCAGCCACATAGACCGACCCTTTTCGAAGTTACTGCAATTTCTTTTGTTTCTTCTCTTTTCTGTATGTGCTGGGACTGTAATAATGATCTACCGCGGCGGTA
Source organism: Macrolepiota fuliginosa MF-IS2 (assembly GCA_015584085.1). Lineage (NCBI taxonomy): Eukaryota > Fungi > Basidiomycota > Agaricomycetes > Agaricales > Agaricaceae > Macrolepiota > Macrolepiota fuliginosa. The sequence continues at coordinate 3,479 of MU151065.1, read as the reverse complement.
GGTACCTTATGATCTCGTTTGGATCTCTTTGACACTCGCATACATGTAATTGATTCTTATTGAAAGTTGATTTATATTTAAAGTTGATTCCTAAGGAGATTATATACCAGTTTATGGGTTTGAAATGGCTTTCCTAAGGAGTTGCCCCGAGTAATAAAGCCGATATTTCTGGGGGTATCGACCCTCGAGGGGCGTGTTCGAATCTTGTTGACATATAAGCAGGGTGATTGGAGGTGCAAGCTGCCTTGATAAACGACAGACATTATGGGGTACGGTAATGTGTAGTGACTCCTGGATCTCAAGGTCAGCCTGGGATGAGCGTACCTGAAGCCCTCCCACTCGTCGAGGTTGGGTTGATAAGAACAATGATTCATATCACCGGCGGCGCGCCCTGTGTAAAAGGTGGACGCCTTCCACAGCCCCTGCCCCGACACCATAGCCTGTTGCAGCCAAGCCTACGAAACATTAATGTATGATGTATGATGTATTAATAAATATAGGCTTCATGCAAAGCAAATAAAGATGTACACCCCACCACGTTCGGAAATTTCTGAGCTTCATACCCCTAATTGGGCAGAGTGGTCACCGTATCGTTGTGGGCCATAGATCGTAAGTGCGGCTACCGGGCTGCAGGGGATTAGTATTTATTATAGGCGCGCGAGGAAACGCCATCTTGACCTAACTATTATGTCGTCAAGCAACGAGTTCACCGATACCGCTTGTCGGCTTCACGGATAAATCGGATTTAATCTATTTATAGTTGAAGCCCTCCCGGAGCTTTCGGTTTTGTACCTGTTTGAGCTTGTGGACGGGGCAACTCTGTGATGCAACTGGTCCCAGGACAATGTAAAAAAACAAACAAAATTGTCGGCGCCATGTGCAGTACAGATGTCATTACTTTTCTGTGATATACCATATAGGGTTGGCTTGTACAGGCGGTCGACTCTTGTTTATTTTTTTATTTTGAATATAAGTTGAATATGTATTGTGACTGGGATCCGATGGAACGGATCAAGGAGCTAGAGCTGGTGTGACTGCGATGTGACAGACGCTGTTGCGTCCTTCCAGGTGCCCAGTATTCTGTTGTCGGCCTCATGAAACTTGTCTTCCACAAGAGCTTTGATCTAGCTCTCAAGGGCTACCGCTCAAAATACCTGTCACTCGTTGCCATAGAGCCACAGCAGTTGTTCCAGGCTTCCAAAGACTTTGAGGCCATGCAAAACTCCGGCATTGGCTCGGATCCGGCTTTACATCTGTCGGGTCTCAGACTCTTTTGCGATGAGCTCTTTCGTCATCGTGGCAACTGGCTGGGCATCGTTTTACACGCAATAAGTCCTTATGGTTGTTCGTTTCTCGGTGAGAGGTGGGTTCCAAGTGTTGATCCAGGTGGTCCAAGGCGTATAAAATACCTTCGGTTGGCTGGGATGTTTTCCCCAGAGTGCCTGGTGCATTTTCTCTCACAAAGACAACAACTTTCAGGGCTGGTCCCAATCTCCTTCCAACTCACTTCTACACGTTCTACTATTGAAACATGCATATCAAATCTGGTATCGTTCTACTGGCGTCTTTGGCGTCCACTAGCACCATCTCCGCCCTCCCAGTGGCAAGTATCCTCGTTTTGTTCTTGTCATTATGTTCTCATCTTTATCCCTAGGATAATGGAGCTACGCAATTGACAGAGCGTGAAGCTGGTGATCTCGATGCTCGTGGTGCTGATACCTACATGGATCAACATGCTGCTCGTGAAGTCTATGAAGAATTCGATACCCGCGATGTTTTCGACGAACTGGAAACCCGCGAATTCGATGACGAGGTGCTGCAGGTTGCGCGTGGCCTAGAGGCACGAAAAGGAGGTAGAACCAGACTTCCCAGTAACACGAATAACCAGAACCACGGTAGCCCATTTGAGATAGTGAGTTCCCAGGAGATGGACGCCAAGAGTCTTACTGAATATGCTCACTCGTACATAGAGCCCAACCATAGAATTTGACCCTCTTGAATGGTTCGACCAGCAACCTCCCCCCGCGCCCGTTCAGCGCGATCTGGACCCCCGCCGGGGTGGTAAACGGAGGCCAGGGTCCAGGCCAGGTCCTAGGCCGGGCCCCAATATACCTGCACCACACCCTGGTAGACCTGGCCCAAATGTCGAAATTGTATGTTTCCATTTTCAGGGTGTAGGCATGTTTTCTGATCACCATTTCTGCAGAATCCATCGGTTCCTATCGATCTTACACAGATATGGGATCCTAGTCAACAACAGCCGCCGCCGGTTGCTCGGGGCTTTGAGAGGCGGCGAGGTGGGGGGGCCAAACCTGTGTCCGCACCGAAACCGCCTGCGCCGAAGCCACCTGCACCCGCACCGAAGCCACCTGCACCCGCACCGAAGCCACCTGCACCCGCACCGAAGCCGCCTGCACCGAAGCCACCTGCACCGAAGCCACCTGCACCCGCCCCCAAACCCCCGGCACCTGCATCGAAGCCATCTGCAAAGCCGCAGCCGCCTGCACCAAAGCCGTCTAACAAACCACAAGCACCTGCACCGAAGCCGTCTAGCAAGCCGCAGGCACCTGCGCCGAAGCCATCCAGTAAACCACAGGCACCTGGACCAAAGCCATCTGGCAAACCACAGGCGCCTGGATCGAAGCCATCTGGCAAACCACCAGCACCTGGATCGAAGCCATCCAGTAAACCACAGGCGCCTGGATCGAAGCCATCCGGAAAACCACAGGCACCTGGACCAAAGCCATCTGGCCAGCCAGCACCCGGATCGAAGCCGTCCAGTAAACCACCGGCGCCTGGACCAAAGCCATCTGGCCAACCGCAGGCGCCTGGATCAAAGCCATCCGGAAAACCACAGGCGCCTGGATCGAAGCCGTCTGGCAAACCACAAGCGCCTGCGTCGAAGCCATCCAGTAAGCCGCAGGCGCCTGGACCAAAGCCTTCTAGCCAACCACAGGCACCTGGATCAAAGCCATCTGGCCAACCGCAGGCACCTACGCCGAAGCCTTCTGCCCCGAACAACTCCGAACCAGGACACGGAAACGGAGACGGACGCGGGCGCGGGGGCGGACGCGAGGGCGAGGGCTGGCGCAATGGAAATGGAAATGGCAACGGCAACGGCAATGGCAATGGCAATGGAAATGGCAATGGAAATGGAAATGGAAATGGAAATGGCAACGGCAACGGCAACGGCAATGGCAATGGAAATGGAAATGGAAATGGAAATGGAAATGGCGATGGAAATGGCGATGGGGATGGAGATGGAATGAACATCGAAATCGTAAGATCCACACTATACTTCACTGAACTTCGTTGACGAGATGTACCACAGAACCCGTATATCAATTTCGACCCTTCCCAATTTTTGGGTCCGTTTACCCCGTCATCAGATCCCAGCGTGGCACGTCGTAAGGTGGGGCGCAAGGCGCAACCCAGGCCTTCGTCATAATGGCTACTAGTGCGGTTATGCCGCTCGCATG